>JAOCZM010000204.1:0-235853 GCA_026122235.1 Vinca minor | reverse complement strand
AATGCCGCACAATTGAGATCGTCAGCAGGGTGTAACTCTTGTCGGTGATTTGTGAAGGACTATTCCAAGATAGCCTTGCACTTGACCGAGCTTCTCAAGAAGAATATGGAGTGGAATTGGGACTCGAAATGTCAATTGGCCTTTGAGAACTCGAAGAGACAAATGTCCACTGATCCCGGTGCTAGACTACCGGACATGACTAAGCCATTTGAGGTGCATACCGATGCTTCAAACTTTGCCCTCGGAGGGGTGCTTATACAAGAAGGTCACCGGTAGCTTTTGAGAGTAGAAAGCCGAGCGAGGCAGAAGAAGATACACAACAGCACGAGAAAGAGCTCATTCGCCGTAGTACACTCGCTTGAGAGTAATGGAGACATTACCTATTGGGAGCTCGCTTTCCCTTGTGAAGAAGGACAACACCGCGGTGAGCCACTTCATGACTCAGCACGAGACTAACGGGGACGACAAGCCTGTTGGCAAGAACTTCTAGCGGAATTCGACCTCACGCTAGAATACTGAACCCAGTGCAACAAATGTGGTCGCCGATGCTCTAAGACGAAGGGTGAACTAGCTCCATCAAGTCAACTCTCGCTTTTGGCTAGTAGCGAATTCTCCATGGGCATAAAAGAGGCAATTCGTGGATTTTTTGCCAAATGACCCCAACGGACAACAACTCATGTTGATGGTAAAAGAAGGAAAGACTCGAAGATTTTGGGTCGATGATGGACTTTTGATGACACGGGGTCATCATCTCTATGTTCAGAGGGGTGGACACTTGAGGAAAAAGAATTATTGAGGAATGCCATAGTACATTGTGGGTCGACACCAAGGAGAAGACCGCACGATGGCCTTGGTGGAAAGTGGCATACTATTGTCCCCGGGATGCGGGATGAGATTTCGTATTTTGTGAAGACTTGCTATACTTGTCGGAAGGACAAGGTAGATCGACGAAGAAAGAAGGATCGCTTGAACCTCTCGTCTGCGCGTAAAAACCTTGGGAAAGTGTATCCCTCAGACTTCATTACGTGGGTTGCGAAGATAGAAGACAATGCTACAATTTTGGTGGTGATTGATCGCTTTTTCTAAGTATGCCACATTCATTCCGGCCCCCCAAATATGTGGTACTCGAAGAGATCGCTGAACTGTTCTTCCAAAACGTGGTGAAGTTTTGGGGAGTGCCCCCGAGAGATCATCGAGTGATCGGGATGGAAGATTTACTGAGGAAATTTTTGGACCGAACTCTTTCAGCGGCTTAGTACTAAATTGTACATGAGTTCTAGCGTTCCATCCCCGAGTCAGATGGGCAAACAGAGAGATATAATGGAATGCTAGAAGAATACTTGCGGCACTTCGTGTGGATGAACCAAAGGAATTGGGTTGAACTTTTGGATGTGGCGCAACTTTGCTTCAATTCGCAAAAGAGTTCTGCTACTAACAAAAGCCCCTTCGAGATTGTAACTGGTCAACAACCTTTACTACCTCATACTGCAGACACGCCAGTCGGAATCAAGTCCTCGCGAGCGCAGGACTTCTCCGGAGAATGGAAGAAGAATGTAGAACTTACGAAGGTGTGCCTTGAAAGGACGGCGAAGCGGATGAAAAAGTATGCCGATCAGAAGCGGCGTTTTGTGGAGTTCAAGGTCGGGGATCAAGTGATGGTAAAAAGGCATCTTAAAAGAGAACCCAAGAGAAACAAAGGGTTAGACACGAGACTGATGCCCAAGTACATTGGACCCGTACCTATATTGAAGAGAATTGGGGAGTTGCTTACAAAGTGGAACTTCCGCCAGACATGAAGATCCACCCAGTCTTCCATGTAAGTCTTTTGAAACCTTATCATGAGAATCAACAAGAGCGGTTGACCCGACCCTACGGTATCCGCCCTCCTCAACAACATTGAGCAAGAAAGTAGCCGAGGCAATCCTTGATGCTCGGACAACCGGGAGGGGTAAGAAGAACTATATGGAATTCTTGGTGCATTGGCAAGGTCGGGACACCGAAGAAGACAGTTGGGAAAGAGAATCGGATATGAGAGCCTTTAAACAGCTGATAGAAGACTACAAGGCAGTTACGGCGACGAGGGCGTCGCCAAATCAAGTGGAGGAGGATGTCACGGGTCGCACGAATATAGCATCTCTTAGCGACCGTGACCCTGCTCGGCACCTTAAGTCTTTGCATGAAGTTACCATGTGGTGTGCGCCCCAACAGCAGACATCGCCGCATGGCAGCCATGCCCCTAGCAGCGTGCACCATGACGTCCCCAGCCAGCGTGCCCAGCAGGCAAGAGCCAGCCCAGACAAGAACGCCTGAGCAGCCCAGACAAGCTACCATGGCAGCCACGCCCAGAGCTAGCGCCCAGAGCTGTCGCCCAAAGAAGCATGCAAGCAGCGATAGCGCCCCATCAGAGCCACCAACTTGCACTTGCCGTTTTGCATCCAAATGAAGTCCGATTGGGCCCCAAATTTTGCAGGGTCATCCTTATATGTCATTTAGAAGATAACGCACGAAGTAGATTGTAATTTGCACATGTATAGCATAGGTAACTTGTTTTCCCACCTCCTCGGAAAAAAGTCCTACACTCCTATCACATGGGCAAATGTTTATTAAGCACCTATAGAGGGGAACAAAAATCTACACAAGCAAGCAAGCAAGCTAACAAGCAATTGTAAAACGACTCCTCCCCCTCGTCGTATTTGTACATTCAAACTCTGTAAATTTGTATTCAATGCAATGAAGTGATTTCAGTGAAATTTGTCCCGTGCCATTTATTTTGTGTTTATTTACGATTTTGCCATTGTGAAGCGTTTGTCCCTTTTCGATTATTTCGAAGGCCGGGAGTGACTTGGGGCTAGGAACCAAGGTCACTCGGCATCACGGTGCGTCTAAGAACCTCAAGAGACGACCCGTGACAGATCCTCCCCCAGCCTAGAAGGCTAGCTGCTATGAATAAGCAGTCTACCCTGCCAATGAAGAGATATGTCCTCCAAAGATGATAAGGTAGATGGAATTGATTAGGTGTGTAAGAAGGCTGGCCCTTCTACCCCGGACGCATGATTGCTCCCGAACAAAAAAAGTTCCCTCATTTATGATCCCATGTTGGCCTTGTGGCTACTGGGTGACATGACATTGATAATATTGCCAATTTTGTATCCCTTCTAGTCATTCAGATGTATGAGCTTGAATTCGGGGTGCCGTAGTAGTATGACAGCTTTCCATGGCCTCTATCTCATTCTAGATCAATTGATTCACGACTGTCATTAGTTGTTGAACAAGACTCTGTACATTTTTTTCCATGCTTCTACCGACTTGTTGCTTGATGGCAACATGTATATTTGAGTCTGTCTTCTAATCACCTGGGGTATATTTTTCATATTGAACCGGCTCAATGTTATCAACTTTCGTGTCGGGTCTAAGTCACATTCAAGAAAGACAAATAATTGTGACCCGTCGGGCATACTATAAAGTGTTGCCATCGTCAAGCTAAAGAGCTCAGCTGACCGACCTTGATTTAACACTTGAAATTCCTTTTCTCAATGTAAGTTACAACATGGAAATGATGACTTGGCCTAGTATTCTTGAAAAACCCAAGAGGGGGGGTGAATTGGGTTTTAACTAAACTTGCTAACTTTTTCGAATCTTTGCAAAGCTAATGGAAGTTTGAGCAAGAAGAGTAAAAGCAATGCAAAACCCAATCAACAAGACAAAGGATTTAGAGTGGTTCGATTCACTTAGAATCTACGTCCACTACCTTGAGCCGCACCCAAGGATTTCAACAACTTCACTAAGAAGACTTTACACTTGTGGCTAACTCACTAAGAGTTTTACAAACACAACCACACTACCAAGAAACTCACTAAGAGCTTGCCCACACTAAGTAGGACTTTTACAACAATTACCCAATCACAAAGAAAGGGAGAAATGAATGTTTAATACAAAGAATATTCACTCTTCTAAGTGAAAGATTTATACCTTTGAAGTACAAACAATTTAGCTCTTGAACATATGAAGTCCACTCTTTGTCTTGCTTTTGAAAGAACACCTTTGAATGATTTAGATCATGAAGTGTTTTTGCTTTGAAGGTGTTATAGACTTGATAAGAAATCAATGTCAAATGTATTTCAAGTCCTAGAATGTTTCTCTAGCTTTGGAGTATAAATACATTTCAAAATAGGCTGAAAATCGAGTCTCCAACGGTCAAATAACGGCTAGTAAAAGACAGAGTTCGGTTGACCGTTCGCAGACTTCGGATCCACCATGGACTAGTTCGGTCGACCGACTAGACACATAGGTCGACCGACTAGACACATAGGTCGACCGAACCTCTTTTTCAGACCTCTCAGTTTCTGCTCGGTTGATCCGAGCTTGAGCTCGGTTGACCGAACTTCCAAGCTAATTTTTCACACGTTTTGAAATCTTTTGAAGTCTCCTAAAAGGTAACAAGTAAGAACACTTGGAAAACTTTTCTAAAAGACTTATCTATGAAATCAAAGGCTTTTTGGATAAGAACACATGTAAAGATCATTTTGAAACTTAAGCCTTTTGAAAACGTGTTTGTGTGCATGCAAGACTAGAGTGTAGAGCTTATGTTCATACGAGCTTTGGTTAGAGCTTTCTAGGATAACGACTAATGAGAACAAAGCTAAACTAACCAAACCTAAGTCTTCAATCTTCAATCTTGATGAATGAGCCTTGTATATCTTTGAATCTTGATATCAATGGCTTTCAATGGCTTGATTGAAGTACTTAGAGCTTCCATAATGAGTTCCGATATTCTATCACAAAGATTAAGATCATTAGACACAACATTAAAAGTTTGTCCAATATCAAAAACTGAGTTTGTTCGCCCTTAGGGCTTACAATTCTTTATTGGGGATGATTCTTCAGGCAGAAAGTTGAGCCTAAGCCAATCAATATAACCCTAAACTATAATATGTGTTATTGGGGGATAAACCTTAAGTAGAAAGTACAACCTAGGGAGTGGATTCTACCTAAGAATGTGTTATTGGACAAGGATCATCACACAAGAAGCTTGACTAATCCGAGAAGCTATATATAGAAAAAAGAATTAAATGAATTAAGTGCATAAAGCTATAAGAACGCTGTAAAGAAAACAATAAAAATAAGGTAAATGAATATAATTAAAAAGGCATTTTAAGTGTTGAATGTCGAGTCTGTGAGCTCTTTCTATGTCTTTACTTTATAGATTCTTCTCAATGGCTTTCCTAACTCAAGTTTTGCCCATAATTGTCATGATATTGCATTTGCCATGTTCCTCAATATGTGGCTGTCTTGGAGAACGTGGACTAGCTTTCTAGGCTATGCCCGGCTTATGGTTGCAAGTTACTTCCAATTTGCGGAAATCCGGTTGTTACTTTTTGTAAATTCTCTTCTGGTCGTATCCCTCACTCTCTCAAACGTTTTAGTGGGATAATTAGGGTATTAGTAAGATATAAGACCGGGTTAAAGTCCTTTAAAAAATATGTGTGATTAGCCCCTTCTTAATATGAGTTTGTTGGGCCAGCTTACCCGACATTTAGTTGGCTTAGTTTTCACTCCTAGCTTCTGACTACAGGCTAGTTGTCCTGGCAAGCTCTATTCGGACAGGCTAAGCGGCTTGCGATCTATACCCATTTTCCTAACCCGTTAATACTTGGCCAGTTCGGCCTTTTCCTATCTCCTATATAATGCCGACCAACCGAGGTATTTTTGAGTGTCAATATATATATAGGGGCATGCTTGCTTAGGTATTATAAGCAGTATAATATAAAATTAAAGAAAAATGACAAAAATTGCTTATTCAATCGGACAGAGAACCCCTTATCCAAACAGGTAATGCCAAAGACCACAATAGGAAAAAATGTCCAAAATGATTTGGAGTGGACACAAAAGTCAGTTTTGAGGCCGACATCTATGTATAGCAACTATTGACGCGGTCCATTTCTTGCAGTCCGGCTGGATTTAAAAAATAAAAAATAAAAAAAAAATTCTCTCCAAATTTAGACTATTCAAAGTTATCATCCTACTGAACTAGATTGTTTCTATACAAAGTCATGAAACTTTTTTCATACACATAAGAGGCGGAGTGCATTTCTTGTGGCGGCCATACGTGTGTTAGGCACACAGATACAAAATAACAAAATTCATATTCCTACCTGTTTTTCCTCCGTTCCATAATATCTACAATGGAATGAACACCAAAAGTATTTTTTTCTTTATTTTAAATTAGTTGTTCCACAATAATTTCAATGTTATTTTCTACTTGACCTTCAAAAAAAAAAGTTTGTCATTATATTTATTAGTTTTATTCAAAGTACGTTGATGGTTTTTTTTTTTTTTGGTCATTTGACTAAAAATAATGATATAACTAATAATTTCTTTAATACTTTCTTTGTCCCCGAATTATCTGGGCATATTAGTGAAATTGGTCCCTAAACATAGCGTAATTGGTGATAATAGTGTATGTTATTTTTTTTGTATTTTAAAACTTAAACATATTGTGTTTGGTGATAATGGTCCTTCTGTCATACTCTGTGACAGAAATAAAGAATTTTGTTATTTTTTTTAAAAAAAAAAAACTAGTTTGAACGGGACTATTTTTGTAAAATCACCAAAAAAAAAGGCAAATTGGTGAAATTGGTCCATAAACATAACACGATTGATGATAATGGTCCCTGTAATTAGGAACCAATTTCACCAATTTTCCCCCAAAAAACAAAGCACACCTTCCTAATTTAATTTCTTCAGATTTTCCAATTTCTATCTGATTTGGATTTTTATTTTGATTTAAGTTTTTTTTTATGGGTTGTTAATATATTTGAATTTTTGTTTTGATTTGGATTTTTTGTTAATCTTTATAAAGATTGTATCTCTTTTTTTTTATTTGAGATTTTTTTGGGAATAATTGTGTTAGGATGGCTTATGCAGATGATTACTATATTTGCAGATTTTATGTTTGATATATGTTTTACTTTCTTTAAATTGTATTTATCTTTCAATTTTTACTTGCAATTTTGATTTGATTTTCAATCTTTCAAGAAAAAGAAGAAAGAAGATGATGGTATAGAAACTAGATGAAGAAGAAAAAAAATATGGCTAAATGACCGTTTCCACCAAACGTAATATGTTTGAAGTTTAAAATACAAAGAAAAAAGAACAGGACTATTCTCATCAATCGTGTTATATTTAAGGACTAATTTCACCAATTTGCCTAAGATTTTTCCCAAAATACCCTTTCAATTTGGTATTTTTAAATTATTTTTTGTTGATTGGGGAAAGTTTCCACCAAACACAATATGTTTAAGATTTAAAATACAAAGAAAAAATAACATAGGGAATTATCACCATTAACACTGTTATGTTTAGGGACCAATTTTCCAATTATCTGTCTACTTTGTATTTTATACGAGATTAATGTTTCATTAAATTTTATATTGAAATATGGTAAAATGTCAACATAACCCTATTTAATTTTATTCATAATTTAATTATATCTTCTTTTCTTTCAATATTCTTTTCTATGAAATATTTAATGTAAGTGATATGATTAAAAAATCTATCAGTAATGAATATTTTATTTAAAAAATAAACAAATAATTTAGAACCGATTAAAAAAGAAATATAGTACAGAAAAATATGTTTGAATTTTGAATTGGGGCCACTAATTTGTAATGGAGGCGTACAATCTATCAATTTAACTCATAAAATGAGAACCCTTGAACAATATAATCATGCATGTACGTACCTGGAAGTTCTGATGTATGTCTTGTCTTAAAACTGTCATTGTTGGCCCTATCTTATCTGGAAACCAACGTAACACCACCATATAAACCAACATTAAGATTAAAGTCATCAAATATTGCTTCTTCATTTATGGATATTCTTGAAATGTTTTCACAAATTAAATATAACAAATTTAGAGAAACAGAAATGACATTACATTCATACTTTAATATAAGTTGTTTAGGATATGTTACAAAAATTAAGAAAGCAAAAAAAAGATATTTTGTTAGTCAAAATATCAATATTTCTCTCTTAAACAGAATTGTATACTACTAATTTTATTTAAGAAAAGAATATTGATATGTTAATTAAAAAATATCTTTTTTTTTTTTACTTAATTTTTTTTCTACTATTAAGGAATATATGAAGTATTTGTTTATGAAATAGGTTTTCCAAAAGTTTCTATTCCTAACCAAAATGCTAATTGAACTTTTGTTGAAGAAGAAAATTGAACTTACAAACCAATTATCACATATCATTGAGCCCAAAACAATGCAATATATATGATGTGTGTGTGTGTGTGTGTGTGTGTGTGAGAGAGAGAGAGAGAGAGAGAGAGAGAGAGAGAGAGAGAGAGAGAGAGAGAGAGAGAGACCAAGAACTTGAAGGATGAAATTGCAGGTTGAGAGAAAAGGCTTGGTGGGAATATAAGTTGTAGAATGCTCAATAACACTTCCTGCAGGTTTTACTTTGAGAACCACCAAAGACATCTCCTCAATGGCACACCTTATCTCTGACCCCATCTCTGTTTCCCTTTTCCTTTTCATTTCTGCTTCTGCTTCCTTCAATCTTGAAATCTCAAATAATATATATATATATATATATATATATATATATATATATATATATATATATATATATAAATAAATTCCAAGGGAATTTATCCTACTGTTGACCTACCATCTTATAAAATATACTACTACATTTTCGGCTTAATAATAAAGAATAAAGTTATAGGAAATTTGCTCCATGGCCTTAAATTTTATTGAAGAGATTATAATTTTTCTTTTGTGGGAATCCTAAAAAACGGTTGTTGGATTTGATGTGCATGATTACTTATTCCTACGTTTTTTAAATATACTTGGCTAGGGCCTTCTAACGAGCGTTCCAACTATAATGCTAAACACAAAAAAATTAAAAAATATTGAACAATTTTTGGCTGCTATAGATTTTTTTGAAACAATTAGGTATTATAACTTTAAAATGCTTATTGCGTAAAACATGTATTACATCTTTTAGAACGTTGTTAACCAATTGAGAAAACTTATTACATAGAATGTAATACATACCTCAAAGCTTGTAACAACTGCACAATAATATAAATCTCAAATTTCAAGGGAAATTATCCTACTGTTGACCTACCAGGAAATTATCCTACGTTGACCTACCATCTTATAAAATATACTACTCAATTTTGGGCTTATTATAATAAATAAATAAAAGTTACAGGTATTAGAACTTTTCTTTTGTGGTAAATCCTTTACTATAATAAAAGAGTCTTTTTGCGACATTTTTATATTAACGTTTTATTAAACATCGCTTAAAATAAAATAAAATACTAATTTAAAACAACACTTTTTGCAAACATTGCTATGTTTAAATTTTATAGTTTCATATTGACTTCATACCGGTATTTTGATGTTGATTAGCGACATTTAAATTAAATGTTATTATAAATTGTTACTTTTTGTGACTCATATATCAACATTTATATAGTGTGCCGTTAGATTTTGTGACTTTTCAGAAAAACATTGCTATATTTAATTTTATACGACGTTTCATAGCGACGGTTACAATAATTGTTGTTAAAATCGACATTTTGATGTTAGTTAGCGATGTGTACATTAAATGTGGTTATATATTGTTTTTTCGACTCGTATAGCAACATTTAAATGCAATGTCGTTAAATCATGTAACATTTCATACAAACGTCACTATGTTTGGATTTTACACTGTGTTTCATAGTGACAATTATAATAATTGTTGTTAATACCGACATTTTGATGTTGGTTAGCGAAATTAAATTAAATGATGTTATAAATTGTTGGTTTTGTGACTCATATAGCGGCATTTATATAATATGTTGATAGATTTTGTGACTTTTAAGGCTTAGATTTTGTGACTTTTAAGACAAACATCGCTATATTTGAATTTTATACGATGTTTCATAGTGACTCATATAGGTACATTTAAATGCAACTTCGTTAACTCATGTGACATTTCATACAAATGTCGCTATGTTTGGATTTATACGACGTTTCATAGTGACAGTTATAGTTGTTGTTGTTAATACCGACATTTTGATGTTGATTAGCGACATTTACATTAAATGTTATTGTAAATTGTTACTTTTTGTGACTCATATAGCGGTATTTATATAATATGTCGTTAGATTTTGTGACTTTTCAGACAAGCATCGCTATATTTTAATTTTATATGACGTTTCATAGGGACGGTCATAATAATTGTTGTTAAAATCAACATTTTGATGTTAGTTATCGACGTGTACATTAAATTAGGTTATAAATTGTTACTTTTTGTGACTCATATAGCGAAATTTATCTCCAACGTCGTTAAATAATGTGACATTTCATACAAAAGTTGCTAACTTTGGATTTTATACGACGATTTGTAGCTACGGTTATTGAAATTTTTGTTCTTATACCGACAATTTGATGTTAGTTAGTGACATTTACATTAAATGTTGATATAAATTTTTTACTTTTTGTGACTCATATAGCGGTATTTATATAATATGTCGTTAGATTTTGTGACTTTTCGGACCAACACAAATACATAGATTATGTTTTCGAAAAAATATTTTTGAAAAGAAAAAATTAAAGACATTTAATTATTAAAAATTTAATAAGTGTATTAATTTTAATTTGATTCATGAAAAATGAAATCAACACACAAAGATAAAATAAAATAAGTAAATGTACAAAATCCAAATCTCTATTATAATAAATATAATAGGAGGAGAAACAAATAACAAATTATCTGTTAGTCCAGCGGCCCCATCGCACGACATACATGCAGGAGGTCGTGAGTTCAAATCTCATCTCTTTGAGCGCAGTAGGAAGAAACTTTAATCTACATTATTTAAATGTGGCTAGAGGCAACGGCTCGGCCTGTCTGACTTCAAAATTTACGAATCTCATAATAAGATATCTTGTTGCGACTATTTAAAAATGTCAAAAAAAATCTTTTTGATATACATTAAAAGCAGCGTAACAAATTTCAGTAATAGACATTTTTTCTTTCCTTTTTTATAAATTTCAGCAAAAATAGATTTTGATACACTTTAAAATTACACAACAAACGTTGTAATAGATAGATATCGGCGCTTGTAACAAATGTCGTAAAAAATTATAACGGCACAAGAAAATGAGATATTTATTCGACATTTATATTAAATGTTATTATAGATTTATATTGAAATTTTTGTGTTATTGCGACATACGACAAATGTCGCAGTAGACTTTTTTTTCTTTTTTTTTAGTGCTAAAAACAATGGTTGGATTTGATGTGCTTGATCACTTATTCCTATGTTTTTGTAATATACTAGCCAGAGCCTTCTAAGGAGAATGTGATTGTGACCCTTCTATTTGACCTTGAGGGAATCAATCTCTTATCCTAAACCAATTTTTCTAATTGTTATAAATTAATCCCCTTACTTTGATGATCTAACCATTCAATTATATTACTACCATGTAGTAGTATTCTTATATACATATTGTCAGTTGTTAACATTGACTATACATTTCCCATAAATATTTTTAGACTGTTAGGTAGCACACGGAATCTATCAATGTATTTTAGTTGCATCTCTTTGTATACTTGTTTAGTGAATATTAATATAAGGTAGGAATAATATTTCCTTTCTCCCTGTCATATTATTAAAAATTTAACTTGTATTAATTTTTATTTAAAAAAATTATAATCTAAAAAAAATATTAAAACAGTAACAAGTAAACACGTTACAGTTACAATTATTTATACGTGAAATAAGGAACGAGATACGAAATGTGAATAGATAGATTTTTGGCTATTAACATATGAAGTTTTTTTCCCCCCCAAAGAGTCACCCATTGATATTGAAATGACATGGACAGTAGACAACCTAAAGAATTTCTCAAACTCCTTCCCCAGTCTTCAAAAGGAGTAGAGAAATTGAAATTACTCGATACAAAAAAATAAATAAAACAATAAAAGCTAGACAATGGTTTAACTTAACCCAAAGTAAAGAAATCCATGTATGAGTAAAATACATTTATCGTTTATGACTGGTGATTTCAAATATGAGTGCAACAAATTTGTTAATAGTTAAACAATATAACACATAAATGGTCTTCTCTTTAGCACCTCTTTTACAATCATCGAACCACACAAGAGAAGGTGCACTTCATGATCATTTTACCCATAAAAAATAACAATTTAAAATATTATGAGAACATGAATTATCTTTAAAATTGACATAGAAAAATGAGTGAGTGTCCAGATCAACTCCAACCTAACGTATTCTTCCAAAATAAAGGGAAATAAATTTCCAAAAAGATTAAATATTGATATTACTCGTGATCTTAATTACGTGACCCCTCCCCCATTTTAAGGGCAAAAAATCCTCTGTCTCAGTTCCTTTTCCCCATCCCTCTCACTCGATCAATCACGATTCACCATGTGTATATATAATTGGAAAAAAATATCTATATAGTAAATTTTTGATTGGTTGGGGGACGAGAATGAGGACAGAAGATTTTCACCCCATTTTAAGATATAGAAATGAGGCAAAAAATCGTATGTCTCAATTCATATATCCAAC
Source organism: Vinca minor (assembly GCA_026122235.1). Taxonomy (NCBI): domain Eukaryota; kingdom Viridiplantae; phylum Streptophyta; class Magnoliopsida; order Gentianales; family Apocynaceae; genus Vinca; species Vinca minor. Next base: position 223,252 of record JAOCZM010000204.1, on the reverse strand, counting down.
CAGTAATAATTCTTCATTTATATGGATAATTATAATTAAAAGAAATGTTCAAATAGCTAATTTTGTTTAATTATATATATGTATGAGATATACACGGGGGACAGACGATTTTCAGCCTAAAAATGACAATTCAAAATATTTATAACGGTTAACTACATTCACTTCCTTTGTCCAGATAACCGATACCTCCTTGAGGTTTAACAAAATTATATTTTCATCCTTTGACTAAATATTTTTTAAAGAGACCGAAATGGCATACTTTAATTTTTTTTAAAGAAAAGTAAAAGAAAATAATGAAAAAACCAAATCCAAGTCCAACACATACAAGAGTGGAATCACAGGGCATCTCCGACAAAATGCACTCTTCACAATTGTTATATGCCTGCCCTTTTCTTGGTAAAAAATATCCTCGTACCAATTCATGTGTCCCGTCTTACTTTTTCGCGAATAAATATTTTTCAACGTATTTATATTTTTTTTACGGGTTTCTACTTATTTTGTTAGGTTATAATTTTTTTATGTTAATATCTTATTTGTAGAAAAAAGAGAATGAAACACCAAACGGTACACTAAAATTTTTTTATGTCAATTTCTCCTAACCCCTTTTCTTATTATAATTACTCTAGCCAACCGCGAGTTAATATGGCAACAAAGATAGTAGGTGACATTCCTCAATCGGTACACTAAAAAAATTTCCTCATGGCCAACAACTAAACTTAGCCAAGATTAAGCCAAACCCGATATAAGAAAATAACGTCAGTAGTCGACAATGCATCACAAAATGGATTCTTTTCATATAACAGACACCATCGGAGAATATCCACGATCTCCGGTCACCGCCTTACTAGGACAATAGTTCCTTAGGGCAGTGAGTTCATAGGGTGTGAGGGATGACCGGGCAATGCATCATCTATCAATGAGACGCCGTACCCTCAAACATAAATATTAAATTCCCAAGATAAACTTCATTAGAATACATAAAGATCTGAATTTTTACAAAGAAAACATAGGTCTTCCAATCCACAAAAACATAATCCAAAGAAATACAAGGTCCAAAAGATAACGTAAACTGTCTATTACATAAAAAAAAACTATCAACCAAGTCTCTCCTCAATCCATGGCTCATAAACCTGATCCGCCTCCTGCTTACCTGCAAAATGTTAGTAAGGGATGAGTCACTAAACTGGCTCAGTAAGTTCTCAACACCCTTGGGATGAAGCACAGTTAAACTTTAAAACATGTTCACATTCACCCAAAAATATCATGTGAAATCCTTGCATACTTTACTTCACGTAAAATCCACTTTAAAACAATTGAAATAACTTGTAAAATACTTTACATAAACAGTAATCCATATACTTGAAAACATAGCGAAAAGAAATCGAGTTAACCAAAAGATGAAAATGTCAGTCGACCTCACACAAATAACGATCGACCATTTTAGAAGCGAAACATTTACAAAGGTGCAGGGCGAATGAAAGAGCACTTGGTCGACCCTAAGATCATCCGAATCCCTCCCGGTCGAGTGGCAATTGTCACACACCGTCTCCCAGAATGATGACATGGAAGTGTCTCGTTGGTAGAGGAGACACCAAAGCCCACGACAGAGTTTACTATTCGAAAGGAAATTCAATTATGCAATCCAACATCCAAATACACTAGAAGAAGTATAAACGAAAAGGAAAGTTACTAAGTTATTACATTGTAACATGTTTAACTGTTCGAAAGGGAAATAACAGAAAACAGTAAAGTGTTTAACACTAAGTTGATTATCCATCACTCATCATAGGATCCCTCCCAAGTTTCGTCCTCATAGTAAGGCTCCTCCTCATAATTACCTGCACAAATAGTTAATGGACTAAGTTTCGGGACTCAATATGTTCCACACAAAATCCATGTACAAATATAACCAGTAGTTCAAGCAACAGACACGACACGAGTTCAGAAGAATACACAACACTTTCGTATCACGCTCTCACAATTCAGATCACAGTATTCTTGAAATCTTGCAAAAACAAGACATTCAATTGTTACTAAAGTGTGTCGGTTGACTGCGTGGAATACCGAGTCGGCGAAATTTGGACGAGAAAAAATTGTCCCAAAAAAATGGTACAAAGTCCAGGTGACCCGGAAAGGCTGTAGTCGGTCGACCACGACAAACTTCGGTCTAGGGACCCTTGGTCGAGTCGGCGAAATCCACTACCCTTCGTCGATAAAGCCTAGTAGTTTGTCTGGATGGTGATTGAAAGAGTCAGGTCTACGAAGCCGGTCGTCCGAGATTCAGTCAAGACAATTTTCAGTGTAAATTTACAAAGAAAATGTGCAGACGACTGATTGAAGAGTCCGGTCTACCGAACCGGTCGTCCGAGATTCAGTCAGGACAATTTTCAGTGTAAATTTACAAAGGAAATGTGCATTTCTGCACATTCACAATTCCTGCCCCAAAACAACTGGTTTTGACTCCAAATCACATAACAAGAATGACCAATGCAAAAACAAGTAGAATAAACAACAACTTAGTCCAACTAGCCACCATCTTCACATCACATACCATTACTTAAGAATGTGCTATGATGACAATGCTCTACTCGTACGCCATAAGAAGACACATACACTTCCCACATTATGAGCTCAAATACCTATTCCGGACATGGCGACAATAAGCGTAACAACCATAACATTACCCGAGTTATGAGGGTTCAAGTACTTCAAGCACATGGTTTGACCTTTAAGGATCCATCATAAATTGTATCATCTCCCATCACCATAAACTCCACAACATCGTTACAGTCCCAATGGCAACCTCATCAGGGTAATCCGCTATTCTGTCACGCATGACCTCAGTCAACGATTAAGTCAAGTTAACATTTTATAAACCTATAAAATATGAAGTGACGTAATGTAAATACATAACCACGTAAGCAAAAGAGTCTCGGGTATTACAGCAACCACACCGGTCAACCGACATCGAGCACCGATCGCCGCGATTAGCCACTAGTACATTACTTTGAACTATCGGTTTAGTCTTCCGGTCGACCAAACCGATCTGCCAAGGTTCGGTGCGAGGGGCAAAAAGCGATACGAAGACAAAAAAAACACATTTTCTAATATTACGAGTGCATGTATCACATATCACTTAGCACATATAAAACTTCTACTACATACTACTAGCTACGTACTATAATTGTCACTTCTATGCTCGCCTCAGCGAGCCTAATAATTGCTTTTATACTCATAGGGCATTGATCGTGCAGTGCGCTATATTAGTCTCTACCTAGTGTCCTCGACACTCGCTGGACCTCGGAATGGCGGATTCTAAAGCCCGATATTACTGCTATTGCATCACGCATGGCCTCGGTCAGCGACATCCCACAAGGCCTCGGCCTTATAATAATAGTGGCGGGTACACTTGAACTACATACTACTAACTTTTGATAACTTTTGAATCTACTAACGTAACATGGCTGAAAATTCATATACATAATCACATAAAAAACATAAACATAAACTTCAACTAAATATAAAGTTCATATAAGCATCTCTACAATACTCCATCCATTTTATGCAATAAAACAATGCAGGAAATAATAATATCATTTCTAAAAACTCATATATTTCATGCTTTTGACTGAAAATCAAAGGTGAAGGGTGCTTACCTTATCAATCTTAGATCAAAACTCCAAAAAATACCCTATTGCAAGATTTTCCGGATTCACAACACTCGACTTACCAAGGTTATAACTCGAAATGCTATTCAGTTGAATCTCAAGCGTAGCTCTATCAGTCCTCATCTAAACACACTATCACTCACTTTGAAACAGGACTCAGTATGCTATCTCAAAAGTCAATTCTCCCACCGCCTATCTATTACGCTAAAAAAAATCTGCTCTCTCTAACTTTCTTTTCGTCTCTTCTCTTTCTATTCTCACCCTTTCTAACCACTAAAAACTCCAAAAATAACCCCTAAAAACTACCCTCAACTCCCACTAACAAAGCATTCCCTTACGTTCTTAGTAACTACACTCAAATCCCCTAACTAACCAAGCACACCTCTACGCCCCTCAACACAAAATGTACAAACAAATAACATGTAAAAGCAATTAATATACCAAATAACAAGTAAGTATGTTAGACACGCAAGCACAAAAAGTTTAGGGGTATCACAATGAGGTATCGGCGGCCAACCATTGCTCCACCGTGAACTGTTGCTGAGCACACGCTAGGTGAACACCGGTGATTGTAACCTCTACATAGTTACATACTTGAAATTAGAGTGAAGGGTAGAAGCTTTCCAAGGGCGGCTAAGAGGGTGTTCTAGGTGCTCAACCACACAGTGCTTCCAAAAATTGGGGCCCCAATTTTATGTTTGTTATATATATATGCATTTTGTTGAAGAATAATAAAAATTGCAATTACTTGAGTTTTTTATGTAGACAACTACCAGTAAATATTGTTAGCATTTTTTTCAGTTGCAGAATGTGATCGAGATGATAATTACTTTGTTGACCCCGTGCTCTCTTTCAGGAAAAATACCTATGTAGCTATTATGTGTCCCGTTTCATATCACACAAATATATTTTTGTCACAAGTTCACTTTTTCCTTACGGGTTGCACTATTGTTTTAGATTATAATTGTTTTTGTAAGCCATAAAAGCTAATGTGATTAATCTAGTTTTGATGATAACAAGACATTGAGAAATTATAATGTTTGTGTAAGCTTTTGTTTTATTGATAAGATATTCTGCTCACACTTTTTTTTTGAAGCCCGTATGGGCGGTTGCCCCATAAGGGGAGAGAGAAGCGTCTCACAAGAGGAGGAGATAGCCATAGAAAGGGAGACAATTAAAGCTTGCCCCATTGTATGAGGAGGGTATCGAACCCACGACCTCATGGTCGTGGGCAGGCCCTTGCCCCACTGGGCTAAGGAACCTTTGATTATTCTACTCACACTTAAATTGATGAAAATGTTATGTTAGTTTCTTATTGACCTCAAAGAGATATTATTCTACAACAAGAAGAAGTTACAAAGGATATCCACAGTGCCTTTTTAATAGCTACTCAATCCAACATTCTGCAACTGAGGGTTGAAGAAAAGACAAGAAAGCATCCTACTACAATTAACAAACAAGAGTCTTATGTGGCTCTTCTTCCGGATTACACTGCAAATTGAAGCCTATTTCAATTAACAAACAAGGAGAAGTGCATCGAGGGAGGCCCGAAATCCGCCGCTGAGGAGGAAGAAATGGGGGGGAAGGGCAAAACAATTGGGGATTTTGCTTCTAGGGTTCTCCAATTATGTATATATAGTAGTATGGACTAAAAGCGCAATTAAATTATTAGCACATAGAATCCTCTTATTATTATATATGTGCGGAGCGGATCGGATCAGAGATGAAAACCGAATTTGATCTGCTCCGTTCGCGGAGCGGATCTGATCTGCCCCATTTTACATACGGATCAGATCTGATTTGCCCCAAAAGCTATCGGGGCGGAGCGGATCAACGGATCACGGGTCAAATTGTCATCCCTACTGTTAGGGCTTCAAATATAGAAAAACAAATCCGCACATTTTGAAACCAAGAGGGATGGAGGAAAAGGAGAAGGTTTTTCTTGAGGAAAAATGAGATGACCGTATTAGAGGAAGGTCGCCGGAAAGTTCACAGGGTAATATGGAGGAAGATGAGGTAGAGCTGCTGGATTTGGTGTTTCTTTGGCGATTGCTGGCCATTTGGAATGTGTCAAGTCCTCAGCCTATGAAGACCAGAGTCTAGAGAGGTTAAAAAGTCTACATGGTCATATTGGAGGATCTGAGATGGGCCAACCATAAATAGCCCATAAAATCAAAACAGTTAATTAAATAGGCCACTATGTCCCAATATACTACCCAACAGCCCAGTATACCCAACAGTTCACAGTTAATCAAACAACCCATTATTTTCCATTGGTGTTCCGTGGTTACATTCCTTCGCAATTCGATCGTTAACGGTGAACAAAAGCAACGTCGTTTTATACATTTTTTGTATACCATTATAAAAGCGCGTAAAGCGATGTCGTTTTGGAAGCCATTATGTATTCCGTCGTTAACGGTGAACAAAAGCAGCGTCGTTTTAATTTGTTCAACGGGATCGAAAGCGGCCGACGAAGTAGCGACAAAATAGTAACCGGTAATTTTTTGGTTTCCATTCGATTTCGGTATTCGATCATTATATTTGTGACCGAAAAATTTTGGTCGCTATTTTCGGTAGTTAAATAACTATTTTTTTGTAGTGGCCCCCTGAGGTGATGACTTTACCTTTTTCAACACCCTAGCCATCTTGGTTTTTCACACGAATTAAGAAAGTTGGTCAATATAGTTATATTATTAGTTTTTTTTCTCATATACCCTTCATTAATACTAGGATTACTTTGATTAATATTAATAACATTTGGAATACTCATCCACACTAATTAGGAGTATACAAGTAAATTAACCAAATAATTACCATTTATAAAGGGAAATGAATATATATATATATATATATATATATATATATATATATATCTATACATACTATGTATATATATACACGATAGGTCGACACGATAGGAGTATGGGTATGGCATACTTCAAGTACAATGCCCATTTTAGCTATTATTTATATCAATCTATATTAATTGTAGTTAAAGATTTTATATTTTCCTTTCTCTTAAAAATTTATATAAATCTGTAGATTTATCCTAATTTGTTTTTCTTAACTTATGGTTTTTGTTTGCTTTGATATTTTTACTAGCACATTAATTAGGAGTTTTTACTAGTACATTATTTTTACAGATGTTAGATATTTTCCTTACAACTGTAGGATGTCACTTCTTATAGCGGTTAGAAAAACATCTAACAATGGACATATATGAATACAAAAATTTTAGAGATAGGAGAGAAATTTTGGGGAAATATTTTAAAAAATAAAGGTGAAATTTATGGAGATAGGGAAGAAATGTAATGGAGCTATTAAGGGGTTGGATTTGACTTGCGAGTCCCAGAGAGACACCTTTCCTTTTGGAAAATGCATTTTGTTGGTATGATGTCTTATAAGGTCTTTTTCCCAATGAATTACATCTTTACTGCATCTTCGTTCCAAATTTAGTATCCACTTCCATATGTAAAAATGAATACCTTTACTGCATCTTCGTCTTAAATTTAGTATCCACTTTCATATGAAAAAATGAATAGAAAAGTGAACATTTAAGTTGGGATGGAGGGAGTAGAATTTATGTTCCAATGATAACTACACTAGGTTTATAATATCTGCAGATAGCCTTATTTTAGGTGACTTTTCAACTACAGTTTTGGCCATTACCGTTATGAGTTCAAAAGATAAAAAAGTTATTTTCTTGCCTAAAAATATAAGGAAATTTATGGTGTATTTAGACAATATTTTATCTCAAAATGAAACACATGATTTTAAATTTGAAATTCACATAATTTTTCATAAAACAATTAGGTTTTACAAGATTCAAGATTAAACTTTTGAAACGAAATACAATTTAATCACATTGTTATATACTTGAGTTGGCAATACAAATGGTTGTTAGTTTTCATCATTTTTTCTAGAATAAAAAAAGTGATTTTATCGCACATAAATACACTTTTTTTGTTTTTGTTTTTTCTGATGGAAAATTTCTTTTATTGATACTTTCCACCATCTACACAAAAAGACGATACCCACGTCTCCTAGAGTAGTTTTATCTTGGTAAACTACTAACTTATAACTTACATCCAAGTCCCAATCGAGTCACGATGCATTGTAGGAAAGAGAAATGAACTTACATCAATTCTCTTCAATTCTCTTTCCTATGTGTACTGCACTCATTGGTTTGGATGTAACTTGTCAAACTTAGTAGCCTACCAAAATAAAATTTCTCCGTCTCCTAGGGCCCCCACACTCCGATCTAACAGAGTAGTTGAACGATGTAAATCAAGGCGACCCAGCAACCCGATCAGGTGGGAGGACTTTTAACTTGGTGCCCACAAGTAGCCACCCCTACATTGGAGGGTTGAAACTTCCACATTCCAGCTGCCAAGAATCGATCTTGCGTCTCTCTACATAATTTGCTACTCCGGAACCAATTGGGCTATCCTTGCTGATTGATGTTTTCCACCATGACCTCGTGAAATTTTGATGTTATTGATCATTCTGTTCTCTGGAGTTGTTTGTTCCCAATTGATTAACTTGGCCATCTTTTTACTCTTGATTTTTTCTGATTATTTATTTGGATGTTCATGCAATATACATGATGTTTACACGCTAGAGTTTATGTTGTTATGTAGTTGGTAGAGTTTTTACTGCGAAGTGTACATGATCTCATTTTCTTTCTGTTTTTACCTCAGTCGCAAGATGTTGCTAGGGATTTTGGAGCTGTTTGCACTCCAGAGTTTTTCCTTTTCAAGAAGGTAATTATAACCTATAGTATTTGGACTTCAGTGTTCTCATTATCTTTTTGCTGCCTTGGATCTTGATGCCGTTACATTCTGAATCAAATACTCAGTCAATCACGTTTTTATTTTTTAAATATTATATCTTTTATTGAAGGTAAAAACAAAAAATGGACATGGAGGGGACTTAACCATACCAAATAAAATGTGTTCCTAGCAGTTTATAAGTGCAAGTAGATTTTAAAAAACTTACGTCTTTTAAAAGATTTATGCCTAGTCTCTATATGATGTTCAATAGGAATTTTTATGTTTCCTTTTTTACCCTTGCGAGAGCGAATAGGAATAAAATCTTTGTAATCATCGTCCAACTGAATATCTGTCAATGCTTCGAAAGATCTCGTGTCTTGGACCTCCGAACTTTCAGGTTCAAGAAAATCACTCTCCTCCTGCACAATTGTATCGACTTGCCCCCCTGACAGTTGTCCCATTAAATATTTTATTGAAATATCGAAAACTTGTAAATAATTTGTGTCTATCTTCAAAACAAATATCGACGCAGATTTTTGCTGCTCTGCATCTGGTCTATGTGAACAACCCCCCGCTTATCGTGATCACGGGGTTAGTTGAGGGTAACGACGCCGACGTTGAAATTGCATCGTGCTCCGATGACAGGTGCCCCGGACTCGAGCTGGAACTTAAGTCCAATAGAGATGGGTTAGTCATAGTTGTTGCTCCAACTAGGGTTGCACGGGTTGGCGTTGACGGGCGGGTTGTGGCAGGGTTTGACTCAGTCCCGTATCATCACTATCCATTCCAAAATCTTCTCCCCCTAATTCCGCAACAACTTCCCCAAATTCTACAACAGGTAAAAATTCTCTGTCCCCAACTAATCAGAATATATATACACAGAGTGAATTATGATTGGCTGATGACAGGGATAGTGATAGGAACGGGGACAGTATTTTTTGCCTTCTACAACGCAATTATCCCCAAAATCAGCGGAAAAAATTCTGCAATCCTCGTCACCGACCGGATTCCCGGCGGATTTACCGCTGGCCGGGTCAGCTCATTCTCCTGCCATGTAACATTATCCCAAAAATATGTGGACAAAATTCTGCAATCGTCGTCACCGACCGAATTCTCCGACGGATTCACTGTAGGCCAAGTCAGCACATTTTCCTGCGCCACCGTAGGTTCAATTGTTCCCCCTTCTCCTCCGAAAGTCTGGTTTCCTTCACCACCGGAACTCCCGATGAATTTTGTAGCTTAGTGATGACCACTGTTTGCACCGCCTTCACAGGTGGTGCGGTCTCATCCTCCGCCACTACCGGTTCTGGGCCTTCAATTCTAGAAAGCATAGGCCCGGAAGCTAGATCCATCCCAACGTCATCAACTAGAGGGATTTCTCCCGATTGCAGGGCATTCGTCCCAGCCGCAGATGGATGCTTCTCTCGGGTAGAATGGATCGGGTGCTCTAACCCAGATTCCACTGCTTTAACAGTGATGCTCTGCCCATCCGCTGGAGGTTGCACAACTCTAACCGCTTACGGCCCTCTTGAGCCGCCCTTGACCGCCGGCTGCTTCTGGCCAACAATTCTACAGGTTTTTAAAACCCACGGTGCTTCCACCACTTTTGCTGGCTGTTGCGCTGACTTTTTGGTGACGTCAGCTCGCTTAGCCGTGTTATCTTCCTTGCGAACCTCAGCACCTCGACAATCAAAAGTACTGTGTCCGATTTTCCAACAGCTTGAGCAATAATGTGGGAGATTCTCATACTCTATCCCCTGCCAAAATCCTTTCCCCGATCGGGCATGCTCAATCCATATTCTCGTGCATATAGGGTTCAACAAATCCATCTCGACGCATATGCATACAACACTAGGCCTTGTAGCATTGGTTGTGGGCTCATCAAGAACGAGAGGAATCCTCACAGCTTTAGCGATTGGGAATAAGTAGTTTTTATTAAATAAATGAATTGGTAATCCTTCCAATCAAATCCAGACGGGGATAATGGAGGATTCCACCACCATATCGAAATCATACGTCCATTTAAGCACCCTCATTCTGGATCTATTAAAAATACCGATCCCCTTGCGCCAGAAGTGGTAATAATCTTCTTCGTTCTCAAAACGAATAATTACATGACGTGAATCCAACACCCAATCCAGAATCCTCCCTTAAATTACAGCTTTTGAAAGTCACGCTTAAAAGTCTCTATCGGAAGCCCACGGTGTGAAAACTTTCCGACTAAGGCCAATTTCCATGGCTTTTCTAGCTATACTAGATAATCTTCTTCGACGATGATCGCCGGTTCACCCTTATATGATGTAAGTCTTTCAGCGGAATTGTAGCCTGTGTTGGTGCGGATAGGAGATCCATGAATGATTTTTTGGGCCAGACACCAGTGACAGATCTAGAAATATAATTCACTGGAGTCATTTGATATACACATAATTTATTGGGATCATATATATATTTTTATTATATAAATTGAGTAAAATATATCATATACAATTAAAAAAAAATTAATTCACTGGGGTCATTTGATCCCAGTGACAGGTGACTAGATCTGTCACTGCCAGACATGACCCGTAGGGGCGGCGCCGGTGCCGGCAAGGACATGGGATGCTGCGGCTAACTATCAGGCATCAGGAGAAGTAGAGAGAAAATCAGTAGCCTGTATATCTCTAGGGAGCCTCTTACATTGGAAGATCTTTCAAAAATCAGTCGAGCTATGAAACTCTTAACAGAGTCTTATTTTGGCACAGGATGGACGTAGGCCATTTGAAGTATTATATCATGGTCAATTTGATGATTCGCGGCCGAGCAGTAGTTTGCCATTCACACGAAGGTTAGTTTACTGTCTAAATGCTCCATGATTTTTGTTAAAGGTCCACATCGATTAATTTGTGCGAATATTTACAATATATATTGCTTGAGCAATCTTCCCTTTCTTAATGTACCTTTTGAAAGATTGAGTTAGATCGAAATTCATTTAGCAATAGACTGTGTCCTGAGTGGTCAACCAGTTTCATCAGTTAAAAAAACAAGGTATTTTTGTTTTAAAATATCATTACATCCATGCACCTTTTAAAAGAAAATTTAGCTCTCTCTTTAGAGAAAAAAAAAACAAACGTTTCATTAAACGTACGGGAAAGAATAACTGGCAAAATCAGGGAATAAAATTAATGTACATTTATGTTGAATTCATAAATTGTTTTCTTCTTGTAAGTATTGGATGCAGTTACTGCATTGCAGTATAAAGTGACATCCAAAGTGAAGCGGCAATAACTGAAGTTTATTTTTCCTCCATGAGGTAATTGTCATGAACCATTTAGATGCTTCACTTCTTTCTTTGTTTATTTTCTTTAAATGGTGGATAAGCTTTGTAAACTTTTATTGTTATTTTAGGGACGGATCACAAGAGTATTCTTCAATTCGATTAAGCAGACATCCTTGCGTGGCGCTGGACGCATCCTCCAGACACCTTAACTCCGTCAAGCCTGTAAGAGTAGTGAAGAAGGATAGAAGACTCTATTAATTTCTCAGTCCCTCTAGTCGGGTGGGCACCGGGCGGTCAACGGCTAAGAGCGGGACCCATGATTAGCTTAATGCCTTTCGGCTATAGCCATATCTACCCACCTTTATGAATTCTAACAAAGGCCCGTGCATACTTTTGAGCCCTTCGTTTTATTTATATATTTTTATTTATCGAAATAAATTTCTGATAAAAATTGTACGTAGACTGAATGTTAGGTATGTCTCCTATCCATCCCCGCAAATACTCTTATAAATTATTGGGGACTTAATGAGTTATCAATATTAGTTAAGATATTTTGTAATCAAAGTATCAATATTAATCGAAGGCATGGTAGCCCAGTGGGTAACATCCACTGCCTGTGACCGAAAGGTACAGGTTCGATACCCACCTCACACAAGGAGAATGATTTAATTGTCATTTCTTTGGGTTCCCTTGTGTGGGTCTTATACTCCCCTCACGGGGCACCCGCTCAACGGGACTTCTACGACACCCGCTCAACGGGACATCTATTACTCCCCTCACGGGGCACCCGCTCAACGGGCTTCTACGACGCCCGCTCAAAAACGGGCTTCTACTACTCCCCACACGGGGCACCCGCTCAACGGGCTTCTACTACTCCTCCTCTGGTGAGGTCTTATAATAAATAATTGTAATAAACTGGACCATACTTATAAATGGTCTAGTTTTAAAAAAAAAAAAAAAAAAAAAAAAGTATCAATATTAGTATCTTAAATAGAATTAGTAATATACAAATATTATTTAAGATAATAATATTGGTATTTTGATTACAAAAACCACTACAAGAAAGCAGTGTAATAGGGATGGACAGTTCCGTCGCTAATCAAAGTTTAGTGACCGATTGCCGACCGAATATAGTGGTCGTGTATTTTTCATCCCTAAGCCTCTTAACTACCGACAGAATACTTAGCGACCGTTTATTGGGTAGCCATATAGCGACAGATTACCGATCGAACATTCAACATTGTAGACTTTTGACTTTGACTCGTTAATGACCAAATGCCGACGGATTAAGTAGAGACCGATAATTGGGTCGCCATATAGAGAAGGATTACCGACCAAATGGTCAACATTGTTGACTTTGACTATTTAACGACCGATACTTGGGTCTCCATATAGTGACGGATTACCCACCGACTGGTCAACATTGTTTTACAACACTATATTACAACACTCACAATCAAAGTGCACACTTTGAATTACAACACTCACAATCAAATTGTGCACTTTGAATTACAACACTCACAATCAAATTGTGCACTTCTCATTTACATTACAACACTCACAATCAAAGTGCACACTTTGAATTACAGCACTCACAATCAAAGTGTGCACTTCTCATTTACATTACAACACTTACCATCAAAGTTTACACTTCTCATATACTCCTTGGTGTCATTTATATGTATATCCTTGGAAAAATGCATAAGTTGAAATCTGAAAATTCAAGAATCAACTTATTTTATGGAAATAAAATTACCACTCTCAATTATGTTAAAAAGTTATACAATATGTTGATTAATTTATGGTAATAAAGTACTAAAAAATAAACCAAAAAATATTACTCACCTTCAACATATGGAATTCCAAGAAGCTACTTGTTCAACTTCAATTTGCATCGTTCAAGTGGCTTCTTAGTGTGAAGCGAGAAATAGATTCTTGTAAGCATGGAAAAATGGATTAATAAAGGAAAGTTAAGAATTAAAGCACAACAACAAATACATAAGAAAATTAATAATTCTATTTTTAATCATTCTAAATCATCCTCCGATATAAATTCATTTTCTTCTTCTGAATTGTCATCACCCGACATAATTTCATCATCTTCATTAACAAGGCCCGTACCGGCCACAAGTACAATTTCAATTTCCCCTGACTGGTGTGCAAGTTGACCAACTTCAGTAACAATTGGATCAATGTGACTGGTCTCCTCCTTGCTACTTCCTACTGATATGGTACCGGAACATTAGGAATGTCAACTAGACGTGGTTTGGAACAATAAAAGCCACCAACCAACCCTAGATGTTGTCTTACTACCTGAGTAAGGTGTGTAGTAGGCTTGTTGACATTGGGAAGAAAATACAAATTGATCGCAACCCTGGTATGTTATTTTCCTATGGATTTCTACAAGTTTATATTGAGGATGAACCCTCAAACCTCTATTTGGAGTTGAATCAAACCAGTCGCATTTGAAAAGAATTATGTTTTGGACTGGTACTCCAACAAGTTCAACCTCAATGACTTCCTTCAACTCTCCGTAGTAATCGCCTTTAACCCATACCCCAATGTTTGTCATTCCTTTTCCATCACTGTGTGCTTTTGTGTGAAATCTATAACCGTTAACAAAGTAACCGAAATATAACATCACTCTCCTTGTCGGGCCCCATGAAAGATTTTTCAACAACCTTCCGGAATGTTTCGGAAGGCTATGTATCTGTTGAGAACAACAAAAAGTTAAATTAGTTTAGGCATTCTTTAAACAAGTAAATTTTTACATAATATCAACTTAAATGAGTTCCAAACCATTTGGAAAAATCACTATAAACCCGGCTTTGCAGTTCATCCTCCGTTATCTAAGGATTTTGTTCATGTACTTCACTAACAAATTTCCTGAGTTACAAATCAAATGACAATATTATTACTTGACTACTTTTAATTATATAGCAAAACTGAAGCAATGGATGGCTTTACTTACTGAAAGTATGGTTCAACATATTCACAATTCATAAGGATATAATTAAAGGCTGTTTTATAATGTTTATCAAATAATGAAATCTTTTCTTTTTTTCCAAATGGTCTTCCAGGTAAGTTGCAAATTGATAATACATCTGGTCCACTTGTAGTCTCGTTTTCACCATCATTTCGCCCAATGGTTGTAACTTTCGTTTTCACGTGGGGTTCGAAATAATAACTAAAGAATGTAGCATCTTCTTCCACCAAGTATGCATTGCAAATTGACCCCTCAACTCTGGCCTTATTTTTTTATCTTCTTTTTTATATGGTGCAGGTATCTAATTAAAGTATTAGTAGTTAATTACATTGTAAATACATGGAAAATAAAAATGAAGTTGAGATTATAAAGCATGGGTTGTTACCTCTCGAACGGGTACATCCACCTAAACTGTATCGGGCCACCAACCTTGACTTCGTATGAAAAGTGAATCGGCAAGTGTTCCATGACATCAAAAAATCTCGGATTTTGACCAAGAATATTTTATGGGACACTCTTTCTTTCACCGACCCATTTTTCTCATCATTTTTTTTAAAAAAGCCCTTCACGTGCCGAACACGTGAGGGGAATTTTTGTCCAAATAAATCACCTCCATTTCAGCCATCTCTCATTTATATCTCCTTATGAACCCTCACATTTCCCATAGCAGCCATGGCCATTCTAAATCAACCCACTTTAATCCTCTAAATATTCAAATTTCTCAAACAAACTCAATCCAATTGTCTTGTCCCCAAAAGTTACCAATTGCAATTGAATTAGTAATCTTTCCATCTTCCCATTCCATTGTAAATTTAAGGAAAATCTTCATAAACTCAGGCAAAGATAACAAATTTCAGAGCCTAATTCCAAAGACCCCAAGACTTTGTGGATGCCATAATTTGAGGTCAATTTCATTCTCATCCATTTGCAAAAAAACTTCGCCATATCTAAATATTTTGGAAGAATCAAATTCTAATGAATTTTCTCATCTAATTAAAAATTTGTTCATAATCTAACTATTGAATTTATTAGTAAGAATTGAAAATAAAAATACTGATTTCAAAGAAAAGAGAAGCATGATTTGGTGATAACAAATCTTAAAAAGAAACAAACAAATCTTACCCCTGTTGTGATGCTCCATTCGCGTTCAAAAGGCCGGGCTTGTTGGCGATGTAGGGTTGTCAGAGAAGAAGAATCGGACGTGGCGCCGCGTTTTGGAGGTGCCGGAGATGGTGGCAACGGGAGGAGGGAGGGGTGGTGGGGAATTCGTCTGAGGAGGTGGATGAGGGCCGCGGGGTGGGAAGAAGGAAGAAAGAGGAGACCAGCTCTTGCCTTAGGGTTTTTTTTTTTAGAGAACAAACGACGTTGTTTAGCCCTTTCTTACTAGCGACCAAATAGCGTCCGCGTTGACAATTTTGGTCGTTAATCAGTCTCCCCATTTAACTAACAAAACGCCTCCATAATAGAACCATAGATGGATTGAGGTTCAAGGGCTGTAACCATAAGCAACATGCTATTGTTAGTTTTTTTCTTAGAAAGTAATGGGATTTCAGGGCTGGTCCTAAAATCCAGGCGGTCGCTATTCGATCGCTATTAAGAAAACGTCAACGCGGTCGCTATTCGATCGCTATTAAGAAAGGGATAAACTTCGTCGTTTTGGGTTACTAAAACACTTATGTTATACAAAGCGACAGAATAGCGACCGAGATTACGAATTCGGTCTGTAATCGGTCGCCCCTGCGATAATCAACGACCGATTAGCGACGAGCCCAGTTAAAAAATTATAAATCTAAAAACCGACATCCTTTAGAATGCGAATGCGAACTAATATGAATATTTTAATTATTATTTGTTTATTAATAAGAAATTATTAAAATTTAAACTCCATCACTTAATGATTCACGTAAATGTATACACAAATGTATTACCTGAATTGTTCTGTTTCGAGGCTATGTAGATATTTTATAAATAAGTATAATTATTACTTGTTTGACTATTCATATGTATGTATATTCTTATGTTTCTATATATCCCTTAAAAAAACTCCGTTATTTTTTAAAAAGAAAGCTTCTTAATAGCGACCGAGATTAGGAATTCGGTCGGTAATCGGTCCCCCCTATGCTATTCAACGACCGATTAGCGACGGACCAAGATAAAAAATTATAAATCTAAAAACCGACATCGTTCAGAATGCGAATACGAATTAATATGAGTATTTTAGTTATTATTTATTTATTATTAAGCAATTATTAAAATTTTAACTACATTACTTAATGATTCACAAATGTATACACTAATATATTACTTGAATTCTTCTTCTTTGAGTCTATTTAGGCATTTTATGAATAAGTATAAGTTTTACTATGACTATTCATGTTAATGTGTGTGTGTTTGTGTGTGTGTGTGTGTGTGTGTGTATATATATATATATATATATATATATATATTAGTTATACTACCTAAGATAGTTCTATCTCTTAAAAAGAATCCCCGCTATTTTATAAAGGACGGACATGGTAAAAGAATAGCGACCAACGTGAGGAAATCGGTCTTTATTCGGTCGTCCCTACGATAAATAGAGACGGAGGAGGTTAAACGATGTCGTTTTGCTTTGTCGGTCGCTATTCGGTCGCCCAACCCTAACCCTATACCCTAAAACTCGTCACTAGTCGGTCGCAATTTTGTCGGTAAATAGTCAGATTTTTCAGAAACAGAAAGGTAAAAACTCAGTATATCCCCTGCCACAGTTCAATAGAAAACAGATCCAAACAAATCCCAAAATCACCATAAAACATAACTAGTTCACTATTATACAAAAACATAAGTATAGTTCAATAATATACAAAAAAAAAACATACAAATAGTTCAATATTATACCCAAAAAACTTAACAATAGTTCAATAATATACAAAGCAAAACTACATCTATTGACTCCCAAAAACTTCATCGACAGTTAAGAGATCATCGTCAGTCTGAATCTAATTCATCATCACACACACACACACACACACACACACACACACACACACACACATATATATATATATATATATATATATATATATATATATATATTACTCTTCAATAATATACAAAGCAAAACTACATCTATTGACTCCCAAAAACTTCATCGACAGTTAAGAGATCATCGTCAGTCTGAATCTAATTCATCATCACACACACACACACACACACACACACACACATATATATATATATTACTCAATTTAGCTTCTATCTCAGAGGCACTTAATACAGTGTCCTTATTTGTTAAAATATCAACTAAGGTACTAGCTAATGTCTTGTTCCTCTTCTTTTCCCTCCTCTTGTATTCTCTTTCTTTCTCGTCAAACTTTTTCTTCCAATTTGCTTCCATTTCTATCCGCATTCGATCCATATCTGAATGCGAGACTATCTGGCTACCTCGCTTCATTGCCTTTACTACATCGGAGGACGAACCGAGTCCTTGAACACGTCTCTTTTTTTTAACTCACCCGCTGCCTCAGCAGAAAGCACAATTTGAGTTGGCAAATCCGGAGGAGGCTGGCCGGCTTGAGTTGCTTCGTTTGAGGCGTCGTTATAAATAGCCTGGATTACCCCTTGTCAAATAAAATGTCAGGTTATCACAGGAAATAACTAATATAAAAAAAGGGGAAACAGTTATGAAATACGCACATATAACTGTCTAGATTCAACATCAACCCATTCACCTTTCTTTGGGCTGATATGGTGTTGATGCGTCCAATCGTAACTAGCTGGGAGTGGGATTACATGTCCGACCTCATACTCCCATCATCAATCCAAACCCTCATACTCCTCCTAATTCCACGATCCCGCCTCATTCTCCTCCTCCTCCCTCTCATTCTTCTCAAAAATCCACTAGGATCTCACGTACTACTTCATACCTGAAAGATTATTATTGTTCTCTTGTCCAAGCTTCATCTCCTCCCACTATTTCTAATACAAAGACATCTACTCCTCATTCTTTAGAAAATGTTCATGACTATCATTCTCTATCTCCAGATCATAAATCTTTTGCTTTATCTATTTCTACTCACTTTGTACCTAAGTGCTATAGTCAGACTGTCAAGCATGCAGAGTGGAGGCAGTCCATGCAAGCGAAAATTGATGCTTTGGAGGCTAACAACACATGGACACTTGTTCCTCTTCCTCCTAATGTTAAGCCCCTAGGAAACAAATGGGTTTACCGGTTAAAATTTAATTCTGATGGTTCTATTGAAAGACCTAAGTCTTGTGTTGTTGTCCAAGGTTTCACACAGCAACCTAGTATTGATTACATTGAGACATTCTCTCCAGTCGCAAAAATGACCACCGTTCGAATTCTTCTTGCTATTGCCTCTGCCAAAGGATGGTTTTTAGAGCAACTTGATATTAACAATGCATATATGCATGGTGATCTTAATGAGGATATTTATATGCGGCTACCTCCTGGTTTTTCTACTCTCTAGCCTGGACTCGTCTGCAAGCTCCGAAAATCTTTATATGGTCTCAAACAGGCTGACCGGCAATGGAATCACAAATTGACCACGGAGCTAGTTTCACAGGGTTTCTCTCAAGCCGTAAGTGACCCTAGTCTTTTCATTCGCCGCAAAGGTTCTCAATTCACGGCTCTTCTCGTTTATGTTGATGATGTTATCCTCACTGGGAACAATTATGATGACATCTCCTCGGTCAAGCAATTCTTGGATAATACTTTCAAAATCAAAGACCTTGGTCCTGTCAAATATTTTCTTGGTAGGGAGATTGCTCGCTCTAAAGCTGGTCTCAACATTTGCCAAAGAAAATATACATTAGACCTACTTGAGCAACATGGCTTTCTTGGTTGCAAACCTATCATTACTCCTATGGATTCCTCCTACCACTGCTCCAAGGATGATTCGCCCCTCATTTTCGACAACAATCTCTATCAGAGTCTTATTTGCAAGCTTTTATACCTTACTCATACACGATCGGATATTTCTCATGCCGTCCAACAACTTTCCCAGTTTCTAGATCATCCCACTGAATTACATCTCAAGGATACTCACCGTATCCTACGGTATCTGAAGGGCTCTCCAGCCAAAGGTCTTTTTTTCTCTTCCTCGTTACCATTACATCTTAGTGCTTTCTCTGATTCTGACTGGGCCGGCTGTTCCGACACCAGGCGCTCATCCAATCTCTTGGTCTCATTGACATATTTTCTCCCAAGTCCAGTTTGAGGGGGCGTGTTACGGATACTAATCATGGAGAAAATCAAGGAATCAATCAAGATAATAATCACAGGAGAAAATCACTCGATTAATTGATTGTGATTGATTGTAATTTATTGTATATTTCTTTCCTTTATTACATAGATAGGATTAGTATATATAGGCGATGTATTGTAGAAGTTAAATCATTCAATACAAAAGGAGTTCTTTCTCCCATTTAATCTTTATTCTGTATGCTTTTTGGCTTTGATTTGAGGGAATGATTTCGTAGCAAACATGACGGTATGGAGAAGAATACTGTTTCAGTGGTATTCTGTGAGTAGTCATTTTGTGCATTTATTGTGTAAGTTTAGGCCTGTCTCCTATCAATGCTCGCTAATACCCAATTATTGCTGATTTAGTGAGTCATAATTATTGTTGTTGTTGATGTTGGGAAATTGGTAAAGTATTTGATGGTCCCATTTTGCTTCCCATTAACTGCATGTTCCATTTGGTTCCAGCCAACCAAGATTTTGTCAGCATCATCATTCCCATTCCAGCCCCCCTCAAACAGCACACGGGACTGAAAGCTACAACTCTCTTGCTGGCCTCGCTTCTCAATGTCTGCATCTGCTTGTTCTTACATGGCCAAAGATTCCTTGTCTGCATCGTCTCTCAAGTCTGCATATACTATGTCTGGGCTATTATGCGAATTTGGTCCCATATGTATTTTCTAGTTGCAAGCTTGATCCTATAAGATTTTATTTTGCATAGAATGTCTTATATGTTTTATCGATTAGCAAACTCAGTCCAAACCAACACTTTTGGTGTTTGTTAAAGGGTAAAAAAGGTATTTCATGTAAAAATTGAAAAAAAAAATTAAAAAATATGAAGAAAAACCTAAAAAATTAAAAAAAAAACCTAAATTCACAAGTCAGATTTAAATTTTAACGTAGTGTAAAACAAGATAGGAAAGAAAATATTAAGGTTAATCTCAATTTCTTCAAACACAAAAATCAACCAAACTTCAAAAATTACACAAACTGCAAGCAAGGTCCAGAATTTAAGTTATGATATTTGAAGATCACACTGGTTAGAGTACGCATCTTCCAAAGCTCGGGGACAAACCACCAAAATACGGTATGTTCTGAAACCCTGGCCCTAAAACATGTTGATTAACTTGAGAATAGTTGACAACTGAGTTATTATTTATGCAAGTTGTTTATCATTGAACTCTAAAAATGCATTATTTATCCATTTTCTAATAAAATAATAAGGGAAAATGGGGCAGATGGGGAGAATGGTGATGATGTTGAAGACGAGTCTAATGTGAGGCGGTATCTTTTCGAGAATGAAAATGACTCATCAAATGATGAATTAATCGATTAACACTATGAGTGCAACAGTAAAAATCTGGTTTAGGATTTTAATCGTTCAACTTTCCTTTAGATTTTTAGGTAATTTTAGGTTTTAATTTTTAATTTTAAAATTTTAAAACTTTTTTAGGTTTTTATTTATCTTTTTTTATTAAATTTTAAATTTTTACATAAAATACCCTTTTTACCCTTCAACAAACACCAAAAGTGGTGGTTTGGACTGAGTTTGCAAATCGAAAAAACATATAAGACGTTTTATGGAAAATAAAATCGTATAGGATCAACTTTGCAACTCGAAAATACATATGGGGACCAAATTCGCATATTAGCCACTATGTCTGAGATTGTTTTATTGCCAGTAATTTCTTTTGCTTCAACCCAGAGATCTTTTTGGGTTTCTTATCTTTCTGTCATTCTGACGAATCATGATTTTGTGCTCGAAATGGTTTGCTAATTTGAGAATGGTAGTTAACTGATGTTATAGTTAATGGACAATTTGTGGATACAAGTAGTATATGTCTCCGTGTATGTCTCCATTCCAATATTCAACCAATCACAATTTGCCAGATGTATGTATAATTGGAATAAATGTTCACATAGCGAATTGTGATTGGTTGAATACAGGGATAGGGATATACACGGGGACAGACGATTTCAATCCCTATTTGGCTACGATGCTGATGCTTTAATTTTTTTTTTTTTTTTGCACATACTGAACGACCGCTCAGTCGTCAGATCGGCATCTTGAACGGCTAGGATCTAACATAAAGAATAATTATTCCCCGCATTGAATAGTTATTCTTCAAAATGCCTAATTTTTCTCTATCGTGAATAACTACTCCGCATGTGGGGAATGATTATTCACCTATGTTGTGAATTAATAGCCATTGGATCAACAAAGATGCTGATCCGATGGTTGGGAGGCCATTCAGCACGCGCTGAAGAAAAGAGCGTCAGCATCCAGGTCGAATCGTTTGTGGTCGGACAACTTAAATGGCTTGACTGAGAGAATTGTGTATAGTTAGCAGTTATACTCTGTAGGGAAAATAAGAAATGGTGCGAAATGAAATTATTAAGAATGTGATTTCATCCCCTTGATTATGAAACAAACTAATCTCAACTTAATATCTGAAAATATAGGTGTTTGTACTTTTGTAATCTATACAAATTATTACCTAATAATAAAGAATCAACAAGAAAATATGAACATGGAACAAAAATTACAGCTTGGAAGGGGATTTAATCAGAAGTTCTGAAGGTCTTGAAATACTAGAACAATGAACTGATGCTTTAGGATTGGAAACCATACCTTTCGAAAGGGAATTTGGCTTTTCAAAATCGTCATTTTCATGCCTGATTTCTTTGAGCATTGCTGTAACATCTTTCATTGTCGGTCTATCATCGGGGATAGGGTTCACACAAAGTAGAGCCACGCCGAGCACTTGAAGCATTTCTTGTATCTGGGTACCTGACCTTAACAGCAATTGTTGATCGACAATCGATGTGAATTCTTGGTGTTTGATTCTCAATTCTCTGTTAATCCAAGTAACAATGTGTGCACCATCTGGAATCCTCGGATCGTTCGGTTCCATCCCTGTAAGGACCTCTAGAAGCACTATGCCATAGCTGTACACATCACTCTTCTCTGATATTCTCATACTATATCCATATTCTGCAATGAATGTAATTATGGCATCAGAGGACATTAAAAAATAAGATTATAAATTTCTGGAATAAACGTTAGAATTATCCAAGTGCTTACATGTCTTGGCAGTTTACGAATATTTGGTAAAATCCAAGAAGTTTTACTTGTTTATTTGACAGAATTTGTGATAAAGTATGTTTTGAACGGATTAAAACATAAAACTATTTTACTTACCAGGAGCTATGTAGCCGTACGAACCAGCTACAACGTTTGAAGCTCTTAAAGAATCTTCAGAATCTACTAGCTTTGCCAGGCCAAAATCAGCAAGAACGGCTTCAAATTCGGGACCAACCAAAATATTGTTCGCCTTGATATCACGATGAACAATTGGAGGAATGCAGTCATGGTGCAAATAAGCCAGTCCATCAGCAGCTCCAAGTATGATCTTATACCTTGCTTCCCAATCCAAGAGTATCTTCTTCTCATGTAGCAATCCCGCCAAACTCCCGTTACTGATATAATCAAACAAGAGCAGTCTAGTTTTCCCATTATTGCAGCAGCCTAGAAGTCTCACTATATTTTTATGCCTTATTGATCCCAAAGTACCAACTTCTGCAGAAAATAAGTCCCTCTGTGGAATTTCTCCATTCTTCTTTGGCCACAGTTTCTTAACGGCAATGACTTGTCGGATAGGGGTCTCAACTCGATAAACAACTCCAGAGCTACCCTTTCCCACAATGTTGGAATCAGAAAGCTTTGTGATAACTTCATTCACAGAGAAGTTCAGCTTTTGGAATGGTGTGAAATCCCATTCCACACAGCTTTCGTCATCGTTGTTTTTACAAGAAACATCACGAGCTCGGATATATAAGATTGCTGCTGTCGTCAAGACTAGTATCGCCATGAAAACACCAAGGACAATCCAGATAGTGAAGTATCTGATGGATTTGCTGCTGTTTCTGGATTCATTAAGGTGACACTTTGTCCTATCAATGCAGAGCCCTTGATTGCCGACAAAATCAGCACTTGGGAGATCTTGAAAGAATTTGGTATCGGGGAGAAAACCCGAGAAATTATTGTACGAAACATTTAAGGAAACGAGATTATCAAGATCACCAAGCATGCTAAGGCTTCCAGCTAGCTTGTTGTGAGAAAGATCCATATTTGCAAGCTTCGACAAATTCGAAAAGCTTTCTGGGACAGACCCTGTCAAATTATTGCAGCTAAAATTAAGAAGGATATCTAATCCTTGCAGGTAACCAATCTCTTCCGGAATCAAACCGATAAGGCAGTTCTTGCTCACATCCAATAACTCCAGATTTTTGCAGAGCGCCAGAGACTTGGGAATCAAACCGGTAACATTGTTATCACTCAGGACAAGTTTATTTAATGACGTCAACTTGCCTAAAGTTTCCGGGATATCTCCTGATATTATATTTTTAGAAAGGTCCAACACATTGAGCCTAACCAGATACTCGAAAGAGAGGGGAATTGTGCCCTCAAACTTGTTATCGCGCAGGTCAATCATTTCCAGCTGTGTGCAGTTACCGATATCAGGAGGAATTGACCCGGTGAATTGATTTTCCGATAACTCAAGGAAACTCAAACTCTTCAAAAACCTGATTTCTGAAGGAAGCGGACCATCTAACATGTTAGATCCTAGTCTCAGCCGGTTAAGATTGGTACAATTGCCAATGTCAGGTGGAATACCTCCCGAAAGCTTATTCGAAAGCAGCAGCAACTTAGATAAATTTCTGAGATTATATATGGTCTCCGGGATCGATCCACTGAGAAGGTTGTGAGAAAGATCCAAAGATTGAAGTTTCCAACAATTACCGAGCTCTCTTGGCATGCTTCCAGTCAGCTGATTCTGCCAGGCGAGGAACAAAGTAAGCTCCTTTAAATTCCCAATACTTCGCGGGATTTCTCCGGAAATGTTGTTGTTATCCAGTTCAAGTTGCTTCAAACTGGAAAAGTTTCCAATGTATTCTGGAATTTGACCAGAAATATGGTTGTCGGACAAAAGCAGCTCCTCCAATGAGCCTAAATTTGCCAGACGAAGTGGCAATTCTCCGGTTAAAAAGTTCAAGGAGAAGTCGAATAAAATCAAGCTAGAACAGTTTCCAAGCTCTCCTGGAATTGTCCCTTTCAGATTGTTCTGCCATAACAAGACTCTCTGGAGATTCTGTAGCATACCGATTTCTCGGGGAATTTCACCAGAAATATTATTCTGATAGATGAAAAGATTCTCTAATGCTGAACAATTACCAATTTCTGGTGGGATCCCGCCGGTCAAATTTGCGGTATAAACTGAAAGAGTCTGGAGATTCTTCAATTGGCCTATACTTGATGGAATCTGCCCTGAAATCCCTGTATCAGCAAGTCCAAGAAAAGCCAACTTTTCGCAGTTTGATATTTGCATTGGGATTTGTCCACGAATTCCCATGTTACCGCCAGCACGAAAGATTTCTAGAGACCTTAAATAGCTGATTTCCATTGGAAGCTCTCCTGAAAAAAGGTTATCAAAGAGCTCAAGCAGCTGAAGTTTCGAGCAGTTTCCGATTGCTTTGGGAATTCGACCCTCCAACGAATTCGAATTCAAGGACAGAAATTCCAGCCTTGACAATTTACCAATCTCAGCTGGTATGATCCCTGAAAGAGCATTGAAACTGAGGTCTAATGTGACTAGAGAAGACAAATTTGCGACATCCGGTGGGATTTTTCCAGTGAGATTTCCATTTGAGAGTACAAGAACAGAAAGGGAACTGAAGGAAACAAATTGAATAGGAAATGTGGTGGGAAGATTGATGGAACTGATTTTGATTTCTGAAACAAATCCTGTTTTGGTGCATTTGATGAAATCCCATTTGCATGGATTTTGATGAGATGAATTCCATGAAGAAAACAAAGTAGAAGAAGGTGTGGAATTGAAAGTTGAAAGCCATGATAACAAAGAAAGGCCTTCTTGGTTCAAAGCAAAGATGGAAGGAAACAAAGATGAACTTAGAAACAAAAGAAATATGGTAATCTTTTTAATTGACATGATGAAGTTTTTTGTGTGTTCTTCTGACACTATTTTTTAGCATAGTCTGGTCAGAGAAGCCTCCAGGAATGAATGATATCTCTATTATGGGCAGAAATGCTGATAGGATTAGAATTAAAAAATAAACAGATATCTTGGAATTTCTTTCTTTCTTTTTGGGGGGGGGTGGGGAGGAGGAAGAAAAAAGAAAGGAAAAGGAAAAAGTTGTCAAAGATTTTGTCCACTAATGTTGGCAGCAGTGCAATGGACAGAGAAGGAGAGGTAGGCTACTTTTCTTTATTGTAATGATGGGAAATGTGTTGGTTTTGTAAACCCTTTGAAGGTATTTTAGGGTCCGATTGGATTGAATTTTAGATTGATATTTCTATTATCAGTTTTAAACTAGTAAATGTCTCGTACCCAGTGCACAAGATTCTCGCATCAGTTGGGTCTGGAAAAATCCAGATATATGTCTTACTCTTATTTTTTTTTATTTTAAAAAGAGATCGTTTTCGGGGTTTGAACCCGTGATCTAGCGAATAGCAAATAAACACTTGACCATCGCGCCAACGCCAAACACGATCTTCTAGTTTTAAACTAGTCTCCAATCTAAATCAAATTTTACATGCTTTAGTGCTTGAGTTTTAATTTCTAAACTCAATTCAAAGAGAGTTTGAGTTTCAAACTCATATAAGTGATCCAATTATACTCTTAGTTATACAATCAATTACAACTTGTACGTTAACGAGACATTGGTTTAGTGGCCAAGGTTGAGGCCTAATGACGTAGAGGTCATGAGTTCAGTTCCCCTCTCCGCTTTTTGTATATACTATTTCTTGTAATAGATAGGCCCCTCCCCAATAAAAAAATTACAGTATGTACTTTATTTAATAAAAAGGTAAAGGTATAATTGAATGTTTCTTGGATCTGAATTTTCACTAGTTTTATGCATATTACTGATTTTACGCATGCAAATACTGTTGTAATATGGTACAAAAATGTAAAATATATACACGTAAATGTTAATGTTATTACCAAAATAGTCATCTAGTGTAATTTCTTAATCAAGTTTTTTTTCCTTCTATCTATTGAATTCTAAGGTTGCATATTCTATTAATTCCTAAAAACTTTTAGTAGTGAATTTCCACCGATTACATGCACAATACAAGTAACATGCATTCCAAAACACAAAATATATTATACGTAAATGTTCATGTTATAACGAAAATGCATATCTAGTGTAATTTGTTAATCACTTTTTCTCCTTTCTTGTGAATCGTAATTGGTAAGGTTGTCCATTCTATTAATTTCTACCATTTTGATAACAAGTGATTGTAAATGAGATATTTAACTCGAAAAAATAAAGCAAGTTATATAGTCAAGTTGTTCGTTAGTTACAATGATAATGCCACATTGCTAAGACTTATCCAATTAATTAGTTAAATTGGGGAAAAATTGTAAATAATTAGTTAATTTTCTTATGTCAACAGAGATGAATAGTGTTTAATTTAAATTTTAATTAATTTTTAACAAATTTCACTTAGCCATAAAACATTAGCCATATACGAATATCCCAGAATTCCTGTTTGGTTCTGATCATTATAAGATGGCAAATCAATATAGATGTTTTTCATTTAAGTGATGCTTTTAGAGAAAATTATTGAGGTTCCTCAAAGATAAAATGTCCAATTATGCAACTAATGATAAAGACAAACCACCACCACACATATATAGGTGTAGGCACCACAGCCCTTGATGCATTATAATTGTTGGCAAGGCCTCAAAATCTGGCTTTGTTTTTTAGATAAAGGAGCCCATATCAATTAGACGACGCTGAATCCAAATGCGAAATGGAATAAGTTTTGCACGTGCGAGATTTACTATTATTTGTCAGATTGAAATTTTAACGGTCAAAATTGATTTGAAATAGACACCTGTCATAATTTTACGACACCTGTCGTATTTCTTAAGGACATATGTCTTGCTTTTATTGTTTAAAGACACATGTCCCCGAATCGCTTTCGCAGCGTATCGAATTTTTTTACTATTCCGCATGTGATCCAAACTGCAAATAGACCACATCTTGACATGAGGAATCAAGTTATTTTCCAATGGGGAGCCATTCCTCATAAAGTGAAGCCCACACTTCTCCCATACATGAACAACAACAACCAAACTTTACTCCAAAATATTAGGGTCAGCTAAATGAACCAAAAAAGAATTACGTAAAACAAAATTCTTAAATTGGTTTATTTTATAGGATGTGATTGAGTTTTACGTTGGTTGTCACGAGAACTACCACAACCCTTATTTTTTTATCCAAACTTGGAATCGGTAATAAATATCACGAATTAAAGTCATCAACACTGGCTGATGAAGTTTTTCCCATACATGAACATTTCCAAAAAACTAAACACAAAATCACTTTTGATACATCTTATTTAAAGTTCTGCCTTTAGTCACTTCCCGATTATGATTTTATCTTCACCACAATTTTCAAAAGATTTCCAAAAGTTACTCCCAAATAGGTAAAATGTTGCTATTGAATTGATACCTCATCAGTCAAATACTTTAATTAACTTGTAGTTTTCATCATAATGTAATTTACGATTCTCCTTTTCCACAAAAGGATCAAAAGATAGTAAAAAAAAACTTTAAGATCTTGATTTACTTTTGTGTTGGAATTTCTTATTTTTGTGTTTTCTTTTCTTTCTTAATTTTTTTTATATGAATTATGCATATGTTTGTAAAAAAGACTTGACAACTTCCAAATGATAGGTTTATCATATAAAGCAAATGACATCCCATTTGTTTAGGATTAATTTGATAAAGCAAAGTGAATATAACACTTAACCAAATTTGGGTCATAGTTAATCAGTAGTATCCACTGCTTCCAGGTGTGATAAATATAAAGCTGAGTTATATATTTAAAGTAGTGCGAGGACATTCCCTGACTATCAAAGTGATGGAAACCTAGGAGCTTTTGAGTTTTAACTCAAACTGCATTAGACCATATTAAAGTGTATCAATTATGCGATATTTATTTATTTATTTTATTTGTTCGGATGCGATTTGAAAAAAATTTCAAATTGCAAATTTTGTACTTGTTTAAATTTCTTTTCGTGAAATACCCGAAGGGAGTAACATAATAGAGGGTGAATTAGATTCTTAAACTTTTTCGCTTTTCTACCAAAAAATTTCTAAGTGACCACATTAAAAACAAGTATTTTGATTAAGCACATAAAGGTGATTTAAAGGAATGATAACTTAGATGACTTATTCGTTATATGCACACATATGAACACATGACAATGTTATGATCAAAGCTGAGCTAAGTCAAGGTTTCTATAGGCAAAGCTTATAAGTACAAACAACACAAGTAATAAGACAAGAAGATATATAAAACTTGCAATGTCACTTAATGCAAGTCTTTTATGGCTAAGCCAAGGCAAGATATAAAAAGCAAACAATCTAACTCAAGATGAACATTTAAAACTCACACAAACTAGTTCTTAAGGAATATAATCACAATGGATAAGGCAAGAACTTGAAAGTAAAGAGATAAAGTTAGAAAATCAAACACGGAGATTTAGAGTGGTTCGATCACAAAGATCTACATTCACTGCCTTAGAACACACTTAAGCATTTTGTCAACTTTTCACTAGCTTGTTTTGAGATCTTTACACGAAAGAGCAAAACCAACAAATGGTCTTTTCCGCACCAAGAAACCTTTCAAGGGTAAGACCAAGTCCTTTACGCTGTAAACAACCCTTCTTCACCCTTGTGAACTTTTTCTCTAATCTAGTCTATTAAGTGGGGAGGTTTTACGAACACATCAACCGTACTTACCTTTGGGGTTCACCACTCACTCAAGTTCCTACAATTACAAGAAAGACCCACTCCACTAAAGAGCCCAAAACCACTAGTCTCACAAACAAACCTTGCCCCTCAACCCTTTTACAAAGAATGATTGTCTCAACAAATGAGACTTTACTAATAAGCTCAAGTATACAAATCCCTTTCTATATTGGATAGATTACAATTGAAAGCTCTAATTAAAATGAGAATAGAAGAATGAGTATTTGAAGCTCTTTCTCAAAATGATGTATTTTGATGAATGATTGAAAGTATTTAGCACTTCAAAGTGTTTGAATGCTTGTTTAAAATTTGTAATACAAATTCCATCTAATGGCTTGGATAACTATGAAAAATCAGCCTTAAATGCTTTATATAGAGGTTAAAGATGACAAACAAATCAAGTTACAACGACTATATTTTTTCCTGTGATGGGACACTCCTCGTTGACCGAACTAGCTGGTAGGTGCTTCCAAATTAAGGTAAACAGGCTACTTGGCACATCTCGGTAGACGCAAAGAGTGGTTCGGTCGTCCGAAACATAGGCTCAGTCGACCGACCTAAAGTATGGTCGTCCAAAAAATATAGTCGTTGAAGTCTTGGAATATTCAAAATTGACTAAGGACAAAAACACACCTCGATCGACCGCACAACGCATGTCGGTCGACCGACCTTCATCAGGTCGCCTGAGGTCAAGACTAGGTCGACCCGACTGAAGGCCAAAAGTAGTTTTTACATTTGGACACATTTCTAAAGTTTTCAAACTCATGCCTAAGGGTGCGTTTGTTTCTTGGAATTGGTTTTGGAATTCGAATTCCAATTCTATTGAATTCCATGGAATTATATCAAATTAGTATTCTATGATTTTTCAATTCTGTGGAATTCAAAGAATAGGAATCCTAAGAAATTCCAATTCCAAATAATTGAATTTCTTTGTTTGGTAAAATTTTGGAATTGATGTGGAATTCAATTCAAATTCTACTTTATTTATTTGAAACATCAAAAAATTCATATAATTAAAAATAAAATGAATAAAAGGCCTCTAGTGTGAAAATGCTAATATTTCCCAAATACAAATAGCTAAAGTACTTTTGAAGTAAAATGACAAAAATATCCTTTCTTTAATACGATGGAAATATTTTTTGTGCAAAATTAAAAAAAAAAAAAAAAAAAAATTATTCACAATTATGAAGAGAATATTCTAGTATGAATTGGAGAAAATACCGTTGAAAAACGAAAACATATTTGACGAAAAATGACGATAATAACCCTAGTAGAAATTGACGAAATTTTTTCGGATATTAAAAATGATGAAATTTCAATACTACAGTTAAAAATATATCATTTGTGTAATAGGATGAATTGTTTTTTTTTTTTTTTTTTTTTTTTTAAATGAGTGGTATTTTTTTCATTTTCATCATGGTTATTATTTTTCGTTTGATATAAATGACATTTTTAAATTTCTCAACAAGTGTATTTTCGTCATTTTAAACCGATAATATTTTTAGCATTTCAAGTAAACGAGTTTTTGTTATTTTGTACATAGGGTAATTTTGTCATTTTGTGTTAAGAGAAAATGATGAAGAACTGTGAGGTTCGACTTAAGTTTGATAATTGCTTCACGTCCCTTGTTCTAATCCTAGTTATTAGTCTATGTATGCGCTCCTTTGGATTGGGCAACCTCGAGGTTGGTACCGTATCAGAAAAAAATTCATTTTATTCAAAGTTAATTTTTTCATTTTGCAAAAGAGGTATTTCCCCATTTTTTTTATGGGAGCGTTTTTGTCTTTTGCATTAAGGGCACTTTCGTCATTTTACGCAAATGTATTTTCATCATTTTTCATCAAGGGTATTTGAGTCATTATTCATCATAGGAATTTTCAGTTATTTTAGCCAAAGGTAATTTTTTTCATTTTGCGCGAATGTATTTTCATTATTTTGAGCCGAGGGTATTTTCGTCATTTTGCGTCAAGGGTATTTTCGTATTTTTCACCATGGGTATTTTGATGATTTTTTTTTTTTATAAAAAAAAAATTGTTTATTTGTACCAAGGATATTATTGTAATTTTTCACTAACGGTATTTTTCGACATCGTACTGTCATTTAAGCGAAGAGCATTAGCTACTCTAAATTAAGGGTCATTTTATATTAGGGGTATTTTGTCATTTTATACTTAGGGTACTTTGGTCATTTTATATATATTTATTTATGAGAGATAAAATAACTTATACGCATGATATATTTATAATATACAATAAATCTTGTGGAATTGGAATTCAAATTCTTTGATTCTAAAATGTAATTGATTTTGTGGAATTGCGGTGGTTGGAAATGGAATTGGAATTCCAATTCCAAAATTTTGTTGAGAGCCAAAGAAGCGAATTGGAATTTCAATTCCAATTCCATGATTTGGTTGATAGCCAAACAAGAAAATTGGAATTGAAAAACCAATTCCAATTCCATCGCTCCAATTCCATGGATACAAACACACCCTAAGTGTTTTTCAAAGTCTTTTAAAACTAGAGTAAGATATTAGGCATAAAACAACACTAACATATGTTTTCAAAAACATTTTCAAAGATCAAATCAAAGTGTGTATAATGGTTTTGAGAAAATGCAAGAGCTTTAAGTACTATAAACTAATATTCTCAAAATGAGATTAGTCACAAGGATATACTGTAATATTTGTAACTTTTGCTTACGTGTAATTTATTTATACATGACTTACTACGTATAAGTAATTTATTTCGTGTGATTACGTGCTTACGTGTCTATTTATTTCATAATATGTTTCGTGTTATTTTTGTGTACTTTTGTTGGGGACATTTTTCACGCGAATGTACTCGAGAATTAATTGTGTTCACCTAGATGATTAAAGTAATTAGAAAATAAAAATAAAAAGAATATAATAAAGGACAACAAGATTCATGGGTTCTAGAGATTAATAGGAATATAAAATAAATAAAATAATAACAATATTAATGAAATGGAAAGCAAATCGGCAGGAGTGGAGGGAGTTTTAGTATTAAAAAAAAAGGAATTTAAAAGGCATCTCATGAGTTACTGAGATGAGTAAAGGAGGTGAATTAAATATAAGAAAACAATGCATCAGCCGTTTTCTTTAGAAGGTAGTATATATACATATTAATATGTGCAGGGAATCAATCACATAAAACAAACTAAAGAATTAAAGGAGCAAACATCAGCCGTGGGGGATTAGAGGGTTTGGGAGTCGCGCCTTATAAAAGAAAAGAGACAGAAAAGGGGCTGTTTTTTTTAGCCGCAAGAAATTGGGGAAAACAGTGAGTTTTTGCAAGTTTAGAGAATCTGTCCAGAATTTTGAGAGAACATCGAGGGAGCGTTATCTGTCCATTTTCAGGCTATTATATTCCAAATCGAAGATAATCGAATAAGCTTCGAGTGACCGCAGACGGAACGTTATTCCGAGTCCCGAGAAGGAAGTTATAGCTCCAAGAGTAAGACTGGGCAGTGCTGTTACGGGGTTGTGTGATTAATTGTCTTCGTTCGAGGTAGGGACCCTATCCTTACATTATTTTCTGTCCGGAATTATAAATATATGTTGAATAATGTTTCGTAATGATTTAATTATTGATTTTACGGGAATTAATGCATGAACTGTTGATTTACAAATTTAATTGCACGTTTTGTATTTATCATTTTGTTAATTAATTAGTTTCCTATCTTTTGTTGATTGTATTTATCCATGATGTAGCATGAATTGATTTAACATTTAACCTTAATCGTTATATGTAACTGTTAATATGAGATATTGTCCCATTTGTTATACATAATTATTATTGTTGATATGTCCATGAACTGTTATTTGTTTCAATGTTTAGCATGTCTATTTGTTTATCGCTTGAGTCGTCCTGTTTGGTCCTGTCGTCTTTAGTCCTATTTGGTTTTGGTCGACCGAGTCGTCGCCCTATTTTGAGCTCGTGTCTAGGATCTACTCAATGACAGGACTCGTTCGTTTAGCAAGATTCCGAGGGTGGTCCTGTGGGTCTTGGTGCGGATCCCGAGGGTCTTACGATGTAAATGTGTGCGGATACAGAGGAATCCTGCGGGTGCTCTTGGTGCGAATTTTGAGGGTCTTGCG
Source organism: Vinca minor (assembly GCA_026122235.1). Taxonomy (NCBI): domain Eukaryota; kingdom Viridiplantae; phylum Streptophyta; class Magnoliopsida; order Gentianales; family Apocynaceae; genus Vinca; species Vinca minor. The sequence goes on along the minus strand of JAOCZM010000204.1, from coordinate 189,363 downwards.
ATATGATTATGGGGAGATTCTGAGGGTGGTCCTGCGGATGTCCTTGGTGCGGATCCCGAGGGTCTTCGTACGTGAGTCTTAACCTGATGTGGACTATCATTGGGATTGCAACGGTTTTGTGGAGTCCAAGGTGTTGGATGATGATACAATGTAGAATGAGTCCTTAAAGCATGAATCCTTCGTTCAGGGAGTGAAACTGAACCCATGTAATGAACTACTTGAGCCCTCCTAGTTTGGACTATAACTAGGACCGTTGCAATTATTGTCGTAGAGTCGTGATTAGATACCTGAGCTCGAATGGTGAGAAGTCATGTCATAGCAGTAGCTGTGCTCGTAGTGTCAAAGCAAGTGTGTAATCGTGTGTACCGTATGGGCAGAGCATGGTGCTTGTCGTACATTCGGTTGTGTAAGTGCTTGAACATGAAGAGTATGGTTATCTCGCTTACTTATTGTTTATTTTGTTTATTCATCGTTTTGGTCATAATTGAGACTTGGTTTTGAGTTATATAGCTTGTATTATGGTTTGGGAAACGGGAATGTGTTTATGTGTTAAATTGTGTTTATACTTGTGAATTTCGGTCCCTACTGAGCACCGGAGCTCAGTCCATCCGCTTTATTGTGCAGGTGATGATGAGAAATTTGATGACGTTGTTGAAGCTTGGGAAGGGGACCATGAAGAGTGACTCATAACCTGTTTCAATTAAAGAACTTAGTTTATTTCATTATTAGTATCGTTGAACAATTTCATTTGTAAAAAATAGTTTCCGCTGTTGAACTCTTATTTCGGATTATTTCATAATTGAATTCCTTTTTAGTAATTATGTTTGTCGACTTTGGTGTTTCATTAACCAATGAGACACTGCCATGTCATCTACCCTGGTTACGGATCGTGACATATACCTATCTAGAACAAGACTAATCTTCTTAGGTCTTCAAGTCTTCTATATGTGTAGAAGCTTATTTGAGCTTGACTTGGAATCTTTATCAACCTTTTCTTGTGATGATGTCCTTTGTAGTCTTCTAAGGTGTAGTACTATGGACTTCAAAACTTCAAGGTTAAGAGCCTACATGATGATTGTAAAACACAAGAGGGGGAGGGGGGGGGGGGGATGAATTGGGTTTTAATCAATCTTGGAAACTTTTTCTATTCTTTGCAATGCTAGTGTAAGTTTGAGCAAGATGAATAAAAGCAATGCAAAACCCAACAACAAGACAAAGGATTTATAGTGGTTCGACTCACTCAGAATCTACATCCACTACCTTGAGCCGCACCCAAGGATTTTAAACAACTTCACTAAGAAGAATGTTTACACTTGTGGCTAACTCACTAAGAGTTTTACAACACAACCACACAAGAAAAACTCACTAAGAGCTTGCCCACACTAAGTAGGACTTTTACAACAATTACCCAATCACTAAGAAAGGGAATAAGAATGTTTAATACAAAGATTGTTCACTCTTCTAAGTGAAAGATATTACCTTTGAAGTACAACAATGATAAGCTCTTTGAACATAAGTAGCACACACTTTGTCTTGCTTTTGAAAGAACACTCTTCAATGATTTAGATCATAAGGATGAAGTGTATTTTCTTTGAGAGTGTTTAAACTTGATAAGAAATCAATGTAAATGTTATGTACAAGTCTTAGAGTCATTCTCCAGCTTTGGAGTATTTATACATTTCAAAATATGCTGAAAAACGACTCTATAAAGGTCAAATAACGGCTAGTTCTCGCAGAGGTCGGTTGACCGAACACAGACCTCGGATGACCGAAGCTCACTTCGGTTGAACCATAGCCGAGGTCGGTTGAGCCGAAGCCAGGGTCGGTCGACCGACCACACCCTTAGGTCGACCGAACCATCATTTTTCCAAGAGCTACAACTCTCTGTTTCTCTTCGGTTGATCCGAGCTTGAGCTCGGTTGACCAAATTTTTCTGAGCCTGAGAGATGTTGATTTTTCACACGTTTTAAAATCTTTTGAAGTCTTAAAGGTTTTCCCAAAAGGTAACAAGTAAGAACATTTGGAAAACCATTTTAAAGTACTTAGACTTTGAAAACAAAGGCTTTTGAGATATGAACTCATGTAAGGAACGTTTTGAAACTTAGCCTTTTGAAAACGTGTTTATGATGCATGCAAGACTAGAGTGTAGAGCTTATGTTCATGAGAGCTTTGGTTAGAGCTTTATAAGATAACGACTTATGACGACAAAGCTAAACTAACCAAACCTAAGTCTTCAATCTTCAATCTTGATAAATGAGCCTTGCATAACTTTGAATCTTGATACCAATGGCTTGATTGAAGTACTTAGAGCTTCCATAATGAGTTCCGATATTCTATCACAAAGATTAAGATCATTAGACACAACATCAAAAGTTTGTCCAATATCAAAAACTGAGTTTGTTCGCCCTTAGGGCTTACAATGATGATCTTCAAAGTGATGTTGAGTAGCTCTTAACATCTTGATCTTCCTTCTTGACATTGCAACTAGTTCCAAAGCATTGTGATGACAACTTCAAGTTTGTGACAATGGAGTCTTTGTAATGTGTATCTTCTTCAATGTTGTAGGATAATATCTTTGATGTTCATAGAAGCTATCTTACCATTTCATCAATGTAAGTGTGAGTTAATAGGTCATATAATCAAAACACAAGCTCACACAAGCATGATAACTTCTCAATGCTTTGTTATCATCAAAACTAGATTGATCACGTTAGCCCTTAAGGCTTACATTAACATTTGATTTACAAATGACTAACAAAGGACCGAATATCAACTTAGCCGACTTACACGAAGATCTGCATACTTACAAGAAGGGTACCTGGGTAGACGAGGATGCTAGAGAGTTCTAGGTAAGTCATGCATCTCTTTTTTATTATGTCTTTCTTGAATTTTGAATTTTAAATATCATACGTCTTTGGGTGATCTGATTAATCTTGACATATTATGCCAAATTTTGTACTTGCTTTTGTTACGATGATGAATAACTAGTGATGTTGACATATTAGACTCACCAGTTAAACATGCTCCTGTAAAATTTTGCAATATGACATTTTGTTTAAGATTAAGTTCCATCAGCGGTTATGATACGTTTAATGGAATAAACATAGTAAAATAAGGAATGACCTTGACCTTGCTTTAGCTATGTCTGGATAATAACTTGACGTCATTTATGAAGCTTCACTATGCTTAAAAAAGTTTAAAATTTTGACTCTGGTTTATCGTTTATTTTGAAAATGAATTGGTTTCTTAAACACCTTCTTTGTTTTCTAGGGTAAAATAGGACAAATATTTGATGGCCCAGATATTATATCGCTAAGCCATATGATTGATGAGGATGATTCTAACGACAAAGATGGTCCTGATAATAGATGATTTATGGTTTTGTTTCTAGAAGTAATACGAATATATATTTGTGATTTATTGTTTTGGATTTTGGATTTTGGATTTGTGAATTTGATTTTGGATTTGTGAATTTGTGAATTTGGTTTTGGATTTGGATTTGTCTGCGTGGTTTTGACAGGGTAATTTTTTTAATTTTTTAATTTTTATTTTAAAATTTCTTTATATTATGGATGGTCGAACCGTCGCCAAATTTATCAATTTTCCAAAAAAATAATAAAAGTGTGGTTGCAACAAATGAGGTCACAATTTCGTAGCTACCGTAGTCGTCGCAAAGTGGTCACTGCTATCTGGTCAAACTAAGATCAAAGAGTGGTCGCTACAGAGCGGTCGCGGTACAGTCGCAAAAGAGGCCGTTGCAAAATTGTCGTGAATATCTAGTCAAACTAAGTCAATTAGTGGTCTCAAAGTGATTTCTAAACAGCGTTCGCAACACCTTTGTAAACTATGCCGACGCAAAATAGTCGCTAATATCTGGTCAACAAAAGTCAATAAGTGGCCGCAAAGTGTTGCTAAAACACGCTCGCAAGTCCGTCGCAAACTCGTCGCTAATCGCTAGTTAACTAAAGTCAATGTGTGGTCGCACCTATGAGATCAACCTCGAGTCAACTGGTGGTCGCAAAACAATCGGTAAAGAGGCGCGGTCGCAAGACGGTCGTGCTTTGTTCGGTAAATCTGGGTTGAAAACATGATCGTAACTTACGGTGGCAATTTGGAGGATAACTCCGATTTTCTTCATCATGAAATGCATTTTTGTCTTAGAGTGATGAATAAAATTTCACTTGGTCTTGTAGACTCATCTTCCTTATAATGTCTCTTTTGACCTTGTTCTTTCCATTTTTCCATTTTTCTCTTCTTCCTCGATTTTCTCTTCTTTGCTAGACATAACTACTTTAAAATTTTCTTTGCATCTTTTGAAGGTGTGGATATTCTTGTAAAACACAAGAGGGGGGGGGGGGGTGAATTGGGTTTTAACTAATCTTGGCAACTTTTTCGAATCTTTGCAATGCAAGTGAAAGTATAAGCAAGATGATCAAAGGCAAAAGCAAAACCCAATCAACAAGACAAAGGATTTATAGTGGTTCGATTCACTTAGAATCTACCTCCACTACCTTGAGCCGCACCCAAGGATTTCAAACACTTCACTAAGAAGATGCCCACACAAAGTAGGACTTTACAATTGTGGCTAACTCACTAAGAGTTTTACAAACACAACCACTAACAAAAGCTCACTAAGAACTTGCCCACACTTAGTAGGTCTTTTACAAGATTACCCTATCACTAAGAAAGGGAATGAAAAGGTTTAAGAACAATACAATTAAGTTCACTCTTCTAAGTGAAAGATTAATACCTTTGAAGCACAACAATTTATAGCTCTTTGAACATATGAAGTTCACTCTTTGTCTTGCTATTGAAAGAACACCTTTGAAAGATTTTGATCTTTGTCAATGAAGTGTTTTTCCTTTGAAAGTGTTTAGACTTGATAAGATTTCAATGAGAATGTTTGTCAAAGTCTATTCTAAGTCTTGGAGTCATTCTAAAGCTTTGGAGTATTTATACCATTTGAAATCTCGCTGAAAAACGACTCTGGAACGGTCAAATAACGGCTAGTAACAGTGCACCTCGGCTGACCGAACACAGGCCTCGGTGGACCGAAGGAAAACTCGGTCGACCGACTTGGGACCTCGGTCGACCGACCTTGGTCATCTCGGTCGACCGAACCAGATCTTGGTCGACCGAACCAAGACAGCTCAACTCTCAGTACTTTGTTTGGTTGATCCGAGAAAATCTCGGTCGACCGACTTTCTGGGCTTTCAGAGAAGTTGATTAAACACTTGTTTTCAAATCATTTGAAGTCTAAAAGGTTTTCCCAAAAGGTAACACATAAGAACACTTGGAAAACTTTTCTAAAAGACTTATACTTGAAATCAAAGGCTTTTTGGATAAGAACACATTTGAAACTTTTGCCTTTTGAAAACGTGTTTATGAAATCATGTATGCAAGACTAGAGTGAGAAGCTTATGTTCATAAGAGCTTTGGTTAGAGCTTTAAAGATTACGACTAATGACGACAAAGCTAAACTAACCAAACTAAGTCTTCAATCTTCAATCTTCATAGATGAGCCTTGAATAGAATGACTTTGAATCTTGAACATGGCTTGATTGAAGTACTTAGAGCTTCCTACAAGATTTCCAATATTCTATCACAAAGATTAAGATCATTAGACACAACATCAAATGTTTGTCCAATATCAAAAACAGAGTTCGTTCGCCCTTAGGGCTTACAATTCTTCTCCTTGAAGTGAGCTTTCTTTTCATCATCAACTTCAACTAGTTGTCTTGCTCATATCATGATCATCCTTAAGGATTGAGCATTCTCAAGAATCCATTGAGCTTTTGACCTTGAGGTGCTTTTGCAAAAACCTTTTTAAAGATCAAATCAAAGTATGTATGATGGTTTTGAGAACATGCAAGAGTTTTAAATACTATAAATTAGTATTCTCAAAATGAGATATTAGTCACAAGGATGTACCTATTTAGAACAAGACTAATCTTCTTAGGTCATCAAGTCTTCTAGATGTGTAGGTGTAGCACCATGGACTTCAACACTTCAAGGTTAAAATCCTACTTGATGATGATCTTCAAAGTGATTTGAGTAGCTCTTAACATCTTGATCTTCCTTCTTGACATTGCAACTAGTTTCAAGGCATTGTGATGACCACTTGAAGCTTGTGCCAATGGAGTCTGGCAAGGTGTAGCTTCTTCAATGTTGTAGGATGATATCTTTGATGTCAATAGAAGCTATCTTACCATTTCATCAATGTAAGTGTGAGTGAATAGATCCAATCATCAAAATACAAGCTCACACAAACATGATAACTTATCAATGATTTGTTATCATCAAAACCAGATTGATCACATTTCCCCATAAGATTTACATTTCGAAATTGCACTGCACCGCACCATATACAATATATAATTAATTTAATATAATATTTAGTTTAAAGAAGTTTCATATAGAAGTACTTAAAATGTGAGACTTATTTTTCATAATCTCTTCTGTACTCTATGTCTTTATCTTCCTCATAATTTTTTTTATTGCTTTATAACACTTTATCATTTATAATTGCTTTCAATTACTAACTTTGTTTAAAAAAAGAGAGAGAGAAAAAATACGATAAAATGTGCATTTTTCAAAGATTTGAACGATTTACTTATAAAAAAATAATGTGCTATATTGTAATCATTGCAAAAAATTGTTTGTCTCAATTTTGTTTTCCGTTCCCTATCACATTAATAAGAAATTTCCACTTTAGGGTTACACTATTTTTTTTTAGGTTATTATTTTTTAATTAAAAAGTTAATATATTATATTTTTTTTGTTGATGAGACATAAAATGAAGACAAATAATTCTTACCATGTAATCATGCATGAAAATTTAACTAATAGCTTGTTTTTTATGCCTTCCAATATACTTATATATAATTATGCTACTTAATGATTTTTTTTTGAAAAATAAAATAATGTTATATACCGCAAAATTGTACCAAACCGCACTAAAACGCAAAGTGCACCTTGAAGTTTTAATTAGTTTTGTAAAGTTTCAAATTTTCCAAACCGTACACTCTTTCCCAATTATTTCTTTTGCATTGTATGTTTTTGGTTAACATATATTATGAACTAATTATCATACTCACCCGTACTTTGATAGAGAAAGTAGACAGTCCCTCCCCCACACCCGGTCTAGTCATACATAGACAAAAGACACGGAAATCCTCTATAGTACCCTACAAGATATACGGATTTAACAATGGATTGGACACAATCGACATATATTCCATGTACTACATGATATGATATCTTTCGTATGTAGTGTTGCCCATGGTCCAGTTCTTCCCGGTTCCGGTCCAGTTATTGTTCTATATGGTTCTGATTTCGTACAGTTCTATTTTTATACATTTTTAAACGGTTTGGTTTCCAGACACAATTTCAATCCGGTTCCAAATAATAACCGTAATTAAGAAAAAATGGTTTCGATAAATTGCAAATGCGGTATTAGTTCCCGGTAGAAAATCCGAATTGTTTAATAAAATTCTAATTTTTTTATTGGTAAATTTTTTTACTTGGAAAAATTTAGAAATAAATTCTATAAACATTAATGAAAAAAAGAAAATTAAATTGGGATTGTGCTAAATAGTTGTCTACGTATTTCGTCGGGATATAGAGGCAACAAATCTCACCTATTATAACCTCCTTACCTCGCCGCCTAATCGATGCCGGAATGATGAGGAGTCCTCGCGTCACCAGTAGAAGGAATCCTAGAGTCGTGGCCATCTAAGTCAATCTCAAACTCAATGTCTTTTTCGTCAACTATCTCATGTTTCCTCATTTCAACATTGGTCCAATCATCAATGAGTAGTTGTGACTCCAAGTTACTAGGATGTATGTTGGACCGTTTTTCAGTAACAGTATTTCCACTTCGACTGAAAACCTGTTCAACTAAAATAGTAGAGGTTGGACATGCTAGAACCTACTGTGCAATTGCATACAAAGTTGGAAACCGGTTTTCATTCATTTTCCATCATTTTCGGACATAGAATTTTTCCTCGGAAAAACCTACATAATTAAACTCAAAAGAAGATGTTAGATATGTATCAAGTTTCAAATTAGAAATTTAAGGTCCTGACCACGCTCGTTTACTCTTCTGGATCATCCGTGATTGGAAGGATCTCCTCGATTGTGTAGTTGAGCAGCTTGACGGTTCAGTAGAAGAAGTAGAAGAAGAAGATTTTGCATATTCTACACATTAATCTTATACATTTTTTTTAAACTTTTCATTAGGGCCAAAACAATATCCTCTTCATCACTGGGATATAAATCCACATAACGAATGTGAGTGTTTAAAAAACTAGCTAGACAATCTATCCTTTATTGGGGTAAAAAAAAATAGTAATTAAATATAATTCAGAATATTTCCATGTAATATTTTAACCACTTTTCCTTAATTGCCCTTACTGCATTACAAACTAATTGATCATTAACAATTTCGTGAATAACCTTGTAATATATTGCAATATTCAAGAAACATTTGATTTGAATTAGGATAATACACCACCGACATATTACCTTACTATCATTGATAACTTCTAGCATAGTCATAATCATTTCACAAATAAACCAATGGTTAGCATTGAAAACAATTTCATACTGGCAATTTTGGGCAAAAAAAAGAAGATACAATATCCTTGTAATTGAACCCGATTTTTAACAGGTGATAGGTAGAGTTCCAGCGGTGGGGGACATCATTTTGAAATTTTTTAGGGTACATTCCATTTCGTTTGGAAAAAACTTTCCATTGTTTTTTAAGTGGTTTGTGAGAAACTTAAGAGGGAGGTGAATTGGATTTTTGTAAGCTTTTAAAAGGTTCTTCTAAATGAAGATAAAAATCTAAACAAAAACAAGATAAGAAATCTAGAAAGAGAAGATAAAAGACAAGATATTTATAATAGTTCGACTCACTAAGAATATAGGTTCACTACCTTGAGAACGACCCAAGCATTTCAACAACACTATAATCCATTTACAACTTAATGATGGTGCGATGAAACCAATGTTACACAAATGGTAACTCTCTAAGAGTTTACACAACCACCACTACACAAGCTCACAAAGAGCTTTACAATCTCACAAAGAGAGCAACTCACTAAGAGCTTTCTAACTCACAAAGAGATAAGAGAAAGATTTAACCAAGACTAACACACTTTATGTCATGGATGAATACAATTGAATAGCTCAAACTCTCTAAGTTCAAATGATTATGATCACTCATGTTTAGCACACCAATGTGTAATAAATGAGAAATGAATGCTTGTTTAAAAGAGTAGAACTTGAATGCAATTAATAGCTTGGGTTGGTTTGCAATACATCATCATTTTGTATGTATAGGGGATTCAAAATCGAGCTGCATTTAATGCTTCAACGACTAGTGTCACACCCCGTGTCTGGGTGATGATTTGACAGCACCTCATATGCTAATGAGACACATAACCCATAGCATAAATTATAAAGTCCGTTATATCAAAATAATAAAAGGACCAAGATCTTACATGATTGTCAAAGTAAAGTATGAGTCTGACATCATAAACAAAAGGGTACAAATCCATAATAAGTGTTATTACAACTTAAAGGTTCAATAGAAATAACTAGTTCCACTATTACAAATGATCGGCTTAAATCATTCATCAAAGTCCGCGTACCATGCTTCCACATACTCATCATCATGTACCTCATCACCTGCGAGTAAACAAAAATAAAGGCATGAGCTATGAAGTCATGTAAGCTTCAACACCCTTGAGACAAAACGTCAAATATGACACAAAACTCTTTACCCCACTTCCAAGAACAGAGTGTGAAAACATGCAACATTTGATCCAACTTGTATAACTAAGAATACACTTTAAATACTTTAAACACAACCTTTATAAAACATCAGAAGAAACCATAATAGAACAGAAATAAAAAATGACCAAAATGCCCCTTCGAACGACTGGACGTGAGGTCCGGTCGACCGAATGGTCATCCGAGATCAGGACAAAAACATTATCCAAAGGCCCGGTTGACCAACAGAGCATGCTGATCGACCCAAGTTCCTTCCCGTCGAGTGGATTAACACCTCGGTCGACCGAAATAGACCTTGCACTCGTCTGACTAGTCCTAGTACTTTGCTTCGGACGAGATTCAGAACAGACTAAAATCAGTACAATTTTGTGAAGTAAAATCCTATTTCTGAAATCCAAACTCCTAAGCCCAAAAATGCATACTTAGACCTATATGCACATATCAACAAAAGAACAAAACAAAAACAATTAGTGCAATGAATAATACTCTTCAAATCTTAACACTTATACCTCAGAATTGTACTACGAGCACCATTATTTACTTATAACAGTACAATCAAATATTCACTCATACCAACGCAGAAGAACCTACACTTCATTAGTTATTACATGCAAGATTCACACACTTCCATATAATCCATCTCAATTGCCTAATCCCGAATCTAAGCAATGGTGTACATTGCAGAACAGTAAGCAGTTTTCAGTAGTCACTTCAGTAATCAGTTCAATAGTCAGTTCAGTAATCATTTCAGTAATCAGTTTAGTAGTCAGTTTAGTAATCAGTTCAGTAGACAGTTCAGTAATCAGTCCAATATTCAGTTCAGTAATCAGTGCAATATTCAGTAATACGAATTCAGTAACAGAGATCGATAACAGTAATGAGTAATGGTAATTCAGATCGGATCATGCTATAAGGTCGTTCCAATACAAGAGCTCGAGAGTGGGCGACACGACCAACACATAACAAGTACGACGTAGAGAAAACAACCACATCAAAACAACAACAATGGAATGATACATGAATGGTAAGAATAAGTAAACGTATATCACACACAAGAGTGAGTAATTCAACATTTCATCCAATGCAATAAAACACACCTTTAATTCTTTCTAACACAATTTTCAGAACTTATACATAAACATATCATGAGGTTTTAGTACCGAAAAGACAAGGGTGATGATCTTTTCGTGGAAAACTTATCAAGAAATCACAACACAGAATTCCCAGAAAAGTCAACGACCTTCTTACTTTAATTACTTTCTGATGGAAACTCCAAATGTAGTTTCGTTACTTCTCACTTGTATCCCTTTCAATTATATTCGAAACGCGCTAAAGAATGAACGGAGTTCGTTTACAACTTCAATTAGACAAAACACTCACAACACACTTTATTTTATTTTCTTCTTCTATCATTTTCTTTGTTTTTCCTTAATTTATTTTCTCTCCAACCTCCCATTTTCTTTCCCCCAATAAAATCTGAAATCTAACTCCCCTTAACACCCTTACAAACCAGCCCATTAAGTTTATAACTTCTGCACTTAGGTCCCTCAACGAACCGATAACCTCAATACACCCCTAAAACTCCCAAACACTAACACATAACACATCAAACATATAATTGTACCAAAATTAACACATGCATGCAAGTTAGATGGTCCAAAAAGTTATGGGTATCACAGCCAGGATCTACCACTTGATAAGACACTTTGGTCGACCGACATAGGTGTCAGGTCGTCCGGGGGTTTGTAATGCCCAGGACCTTTTGACCTTAGAAATTGCATGATCATATTTAAATGTTATGTGACTAATTGACTTTTATATGTGTTATATATTATGTACGTAATTGTTTAGGGTTGCTATGTCGTCTTAGATTAATTAGAGGACCTAATGCATAAAAAGAATTATATGTTAGTTAATTGGTTAATTTTGGAGGGAGATTAGTGTATGAAGGGGTGCCATTTAAGGTAAGGTCAAGAGGAGAGATGTATATATTCATTGGTTGCCTACTTTAGAGTTATAACCTTCCAGAAATCTGGATTTTTGATAGCCTATGGATAGAGGAGGAAAGTAGAGAAGGGAAGGAAAGAATAAGAAAGAAAAAGAGAGAAAATAAGAATGCTGAAAAATCTGGACAACAAGTAAGAACACTTTGGCAGACATAGCGAATCATCTCATAATACTCTCATATTTTAACCATAGATACTAGACTACTTAAACTATATTTTGAATGAAGGAATTTCCATTTTAAGATCTGTATTAAGAGATATCATCATCGGAGTAGAAGGTTCTGGCAGATTGTGTAGTCTGTGGGAGATTTCATTTTTGAAATAGCAAAAGGTGGCGGTTTTCAATGATTCTTAGTTCATTTTGAAGAGGACTGATATAACTACGATTGGGATTCAACGGAGTAGCATTTGGTGTTCTGGATTTCGAGTTATAGGATTGGGAAATCAGTTCTAAGTCTCAGAAAAATCAAGAAAAACAGATTCTGGACATCCTACGTGCACCGCACTAGAAACGTCATAAAGGTAAATCTAGAATTTCAAATCCTCTGATTCTTTTTTATTTAGAAACTAGACTTATAGGGATACGATTTGACCAGAGGGATTAAGATTTTAACTTTTAGATTTTCCTGTGTACGTCTTTCAATTAGGAACGCGAACCAGATTTTCTGGATTTGTTACAAGTTAAGAACATAACGGTGATAAGGTAAGGACCCTTCAACTTTGAGTTTTTCCAAAGCTTTCATGAACTGATTTTTGTAGATTATGTATGTAGTATGAATGAAAAATGGTTTTATCATGTTTTCTTGCATAAAAGTGGATGAAGCAATATTTAATGTGAACGCATGAATTGTATGATGTTTAATTGCGCATGTCTATGATTGCATGATTACTTGCTGTTTTATGATTGTAAGCATAAGGGAACATCCCATTAGGGACATTGACTAAGAAAGGATCCAATATGTTTATGTTATCTTATGTTATGGATTTTATGAGAAGTCAATGTACCTAATTTGGGATAAGATGTAGCATGTAGAGTTGTGTTATATGATAAGTACATAGATAAGATGTTGGGAGAGGCCCAAACATCAAGTCATGATGTACGATGTCACGAACAGTATACAACGATATATGATGTTTGCATTTGATATTTGATGTGAGCGGTTCTACAAGGAAATGGAAGTCGTTTTCTAACGGTTTTTCAGGTTTTGGAGTTGTTAAGTTGTCTCGTAGTAAGGGTGTAGACGACGGCCTTCATCTGTACTCGAGCTAAAGAGAAGCTAGGCATTCCCACGTATACGCTAGGCTAGAACCTTCACTTCCTAGCGGTCTAGCAGTGGAGGGGTAAGAATGGCAGGTGCGCAACCGTCATTCCTAAAGCTGTCGAGAAAGCTAGGAGGTTGAGTCGCAGATATTTATGATTTCTAGAGTGGAGGGGTAAGATGTGTAGGGTCGTTGTATGGGCGGCGATTCTGCACTCCCAATATTCTAAGAAGTCAGAAGTATTTTGCATACCATGATTTTACTGCTTTATTGGTGATTATGTTTTTAAAGTTATGAAATATTTTTGGGATGCATAAACTGTTTTGATTAAGTGTCTATATATTTCTTCATCCCAAGGTTGAAGTGATCTTACTGAGCAATAGTTGGTTTTGCTCACCCTTATCCACCTTTCCTTTTCAGATGAGCAGGAGGTTAGCTACGAAGGGTACGTGGGAGACGTCGTGTTCGAGTATCAGGGAGATGACACTTTATAGACGCCTAGCTCACTTTAATGCTTTGAAATAGACTAAGTGTGATGAACTTTGAAGTATGTTTAAGTTGTAGTATTTCCTTTGGAGTTATGATGTACCCTTTAAGTTAAGTTTATATATATACTATTTGAGGTTTTATTTCTTAGCATGTTTTATAGCTTCCTATGATGCATGTATGAGTTTTATGTTATGGGTTCTGTGTTCCGTTTGGCAAAACGGAACGCCGCCATGTCGCTTTCCCGGTTACTGGGGCGTGACGGGGTTCATCCAGATCGGGCTTTTAGATGGTCTCATCGGATGCATGTGGTCGACCTAACAGGGGACCTCGGTCGACTGGAGTCAAACCTCATTCGCCCGGAGTAAGATCAAGGTCGCTTGGACGAACTAGAAGTTGGAGTTCAAGAACATTCAATGTGACTAAGTAGAACTTCACACTTCGGTCAACCTTACAACACAAGTCGGTTGACTGACCTTCATCAGATCGTCCGAGGTCTAGGATCGGTCAACCTTTGACATACCTTTTAAAAAATATTTAAACATTGTTGATCGAAGGATCAAAACTAAGGCTTACAAAGCACAAGGCATTCTATATGAAAACGTTTTTCTTGCATGCCTTACAAGTGCAAGCATATACTTTTGAGCTTATATCCTAGGGTAATTACAAGATATATAATTGCTAATCTACCGTAGCATATACCTAAGTCTTCAAGGCTTCTTCATGTAATTGTATCTCTTGAATCTTCAATGCAAGGATTGTCATATGACTTGTGGATTCATCATGAAGGTCTTGGTACTTCCAAAGGATCTATCACATTAAAAAATAATGTTAAAACCTCATCAATGGTTTGCCGTTTATAAAATAGAGAAACTTGCCCCTAGGACTTATAGTTTAGAGTGCCAAGTATATTTTAGAGTCATTGTAATTGGATAAATGTAACCAGTTAGGATTCTCACACCATCGTCTACATAAAGATTTATGATATGAGCTGCGCACCTAATGTGAAATCATTTACTGCCCAAACTAGGTTGACAAACTTGAGAAATATTATGGATGGAAAAGGTATTTGAAGCCACATTATCAATAGAAATTGAAAACACCTTTCCAGAAGCAAAACTATAGTTTTCAAAAACACTTATCAAATTTGATACAATATTTTGTGAATTATGTTCTTCATACAAAAATCTAAAAGCGAGTAATCCTTTTTTAATGTACCAGTTCGGGTCAATCCACATGCATGTGACTCCTAAATAATTATGAGCCTTAAAAGAATCAGTCCAAATATGAGCACATACAGACACTTTTCCTTTTTTCATTATCTCTAAAGACATCACTTACATAATTAAGACTAATTTGATGAAATTGTTGAATTTCTCTGAGCATGCTAGTACGGCGACATTGTGGTGTTAGATGTAGATGGGAGCCTCGCGAGGTCATCCAGGAGTGCCCGGAGCTGGATGAGTATTACAGAGGACACATGGGAGTCATTGCAGGGTTTTACTCTTTCATTAGGACAAATTTTACCAACTCGCGTGTAGAGCTCAAAGGTATGGTTTTAGGACTTCAATTACTCACTCTGCTAGGGTATGGGAGGTTCTTGGTTCAATGCGATTTAATAAAAATGGTAAACACACTCAACGGTGGAGACATATCGTCATGGAAATTGGATTCTCTTTTTTCAATATGTGATTGTGTTTCCTGGTAAAATTAACTTGTGCATATTTTTCGTGAAGAAAACAAGGCGGGGACTATTTAGCGAACGTGGCTTGCGACGAAGGTACGACGACTACTTATAGTGTTAGTAGTGTCCTAGGACCATTAGCATATGTTGTATGTTTATATATTTTGAGCATGTCATTTGAATAGTTATTTTTTCTTTTGAACATCAAATATGTGATTTGATAGTAAAACTCATTAGCTTACACAATTACTATTCTAATTGTCGCTAGTTTTATGTAATGTTCTATACAATGAAATAAAACTAGTATGATGTTTGATTGATGATTATATTTTACTAATCGTGTGTAGTGGATACAAATCATATCATACATACAATATATTGGGATATATTGTATCGGACGTGATTCGAATGAGAAGTAATACATCATGGTTCTTTAGTCATAAGTTTACTTCCTCAATACTATTTGGAATCCTTAGACCTTATGTTTCCATCGTTTCTAGAATAAATGGTGCTACGTTTTGACTCTGTCGGACGTTACTTTTAATCGAGTAATTAATATGACTAATGATCGGATGTAGTATCCTATCATGGTTTGAATGTGAGAGACATCGTAAGGGATTTGTCCCTCTCTTATTAGAGAGAGATATCCATTGGCCCCTCGATAGGGAAGACTGTTTAAATGTATGGACGTGCTCAAATGTATTTAATAAAGTGGTTATTAGATACTATTTGTTGGAACAGTCTACCTGGAGATCGAGCATAAATACAAATAATCTTTATAAGGGTGACAACTACCATGCCTTATACTTAATTTGGATATCGTGAGACAAAGGGATTAAATAGTGGATTGATATTAGGTTCCACCGTACATTCATTCACTCTGGGTAGTCACAATGTCATGCTAGGAACTGCTTGTGATTTATGAACACATACTACTACAAAGTATGTTTACATTGCCATTGTGATGTGAACCTACAGGGTCACATGCATAGACGAGTTAACGAGCTTCATGTCCAGATTCAATGATTCTAGAATCTGTCTAGGTTGATTGTACCTGACATTTATTTTTCTGAGAATAATAAAATGTTATTATTCGAATTAGAGATTACGAATGGACATTTTCGGTACTTGGTTTTTGCTAGCATTTTCGGTATTTGGCTTTTGCTGGGATTACGTGGGAGTTGGTTTTCGGAACAAACTCTCACGCCTATATAATCTCTTTTTGGTGAAACCCTAGGCATACTTTTTTAGAGCCGCAAAACATAACACCCGAAATAAAATTTCTACCTCCTTTTCTCTTTAGATTTCCGAAACTCAGAAAACGAAGAGCTAGCACTTTTTGCTCATTTCGTCGTGTGGATACTGGTAGAGAGCAATTCCGCAAGGGAAGGCTTTTGGTGGTTGATGCACATCATCCGAAGTCATAAACTATTAACCGAAATTCGTAAGTATTTTCGTCTATTTTTCGATTACCATAGTATGAGCGGATCCTTCCGGGGACGATTCATGGGTGTTTAAAACGAGTTTCTACCTATGAATCTCTTCAGTGGTATCAGAGCCTTGCTCATACTATTCGAATTCGATAATGTTAGTCACATCATAAGACATATAAATCTTGATTTTGTATGTGTATGTGTGAAACATAAAATATTGTTTATGTGATTCTGGGATATATGTTAATCTGATTAGTATGTTTATTTGCATGATTTGATTTGTTATTAATTCGATTAATATTGCACAAACTGCTATCATCTGTGATCTGTCATTAATTTGATTAATTATGCATAAACTGCGATTATATGCTTCCTGTCGTTAATCTGATTAATATCGCATAAATTGTTTGTGTATGGATTATACCGTATAAAATACTTAATTCGATTATATATGTTAGGTGATTCAGGGTTAAATCGGGGCAGAAAACTCATTCCATGAGCTAACCGGCTAGCGGGACCCCGCTAGGGGCGTTGCCCCCAGGACCCCGCCCGGGGGTAGCCCTAAGACTTCGTATTTGTACTCGTTACTTAATTTTATTATGCTTTATGTGAGTTTTAGCAAGGTGAATAACATGACCTACTATACCTTCTTGTTTTACATTTATTGGGTTGTAATTTTATAATACGGTCTGCGAGCCATTTTTAATGTTGTAAAATTGTAATTGGATTTTTAGAATAGTTTTACTGCATTATCTTGAAGGCTGAGTATGCCCATGCAATTATGTAACAAGACTGAAGGACGCTGGATCTAAGACTCAATCCATGTGATGGGTATTGACTTAGATTGACCATTGACTCCCACAAGGCTCGTGGGATTCATCATAGGATTAGGCCATGCTATCTCATGTTTACTTTTATTTATCTTGTATTATGCATGTGATGCTTAATTCTTGTCTTATGGGTCTAACAACATATTCGTCAAATTAAAACTGTTTTAACTAAGTCTTAAAATGCCTACCATTTCCTAAGCACTTCTTAAACTTGGACCATCATTTTGTCTGCTTGCCAAAGCAACAGAGAAGTGGTTATCTAGGCAAAAGGAGATGGAAAATAGTGATTTCCATAAGTTTAAACATGGTTCGACTTAACTAGCCTATCAAAATAGTTTTGAGACTAGGGCATAACATGGGAAATAGCCGGGACATGTAGATGTCATTCCCATGTATTGATTTTACTTTAATTATTGGTGTTAAGCCAAAGCTTACTTATAATTATCGCAAAATGGATTTGTCCACTATTTATCAAGTGTTGAAATTGTGAAAATATTTTTCTCAAAAATTAATTAATGACTTTGCAAATAATTTTTAATGTAGATAATGGCAACCAACACTTCACACAGTTCATTGCAACCTGTTCTTGAAAAAGAAAAACTAAGTGGGTCGGTCCAATTTATTTGATTGGGCCTGCAACTTAAGGATTGTCTTTAAGAAGGAAATAAAGCTATATGTTCTTGACACTGATATTCCTGAACAGCCTGTAAACAACGCCCCTAGAGCTGATAAAGATGCTTGGAAGAAGCATGTGGATGATTCTAATGATGTGACTTGTCTAATGTTAGCCACAATGAGCTCTGAGGTTCAAAAACAATTTGAAGAGGTTGAGGCTTTACAGATAATGGGCCAGCTCAAGGAAATGTTCCAAGAGCAACCCCGTCAAGAAAGGTTCCTCGCCACAAAGGCGTTGAACAGTTGCAAAATGGCCCTTGGCACCTTTGTAAGTGCACATGTTCTTAAGATGAAGGGCTATCTTGACCAACTTGAGCAACTTAGGGCTCCCGTAGGTCATGACATGACCACATAAATGATCTTGGGTTCACTACCACCTAAGTATGACCATTTTGTCATGAACTTCAACATGCATGCCATGGAGAAGTCCATACATGAGATACACAAGATGCTCAAACAGGCTTAAATGAACATTAAGAAGACCCCTGATGTCTTAATGGTTCAAAAAGGGAATTTCAAGAAGAACAAAGAAAAGGAAAAGCCCATGGCCAAGAAGGGCAAAGGAAACAACAAGCCCAAACCCAAGGTCAAGGCACAATTGCAATGAACCATGTCATTGGAAACAGAACTACAAGCTCTACTTGGAAGAAAAGAAAAAGGAGAAAGTCAGTTTGACTGTCTCTCCAGATATTTATGTTATTGAGAAGTGGACCTGAGAGTAAAGAATGGAGCAAGAGTTGTTGTAGTAGCTACAGTGACATTTAATTTAGTTTTGCCAAGTGGCCTTAGTAATGAACTGAACAATTGTCTTTATGTTCTAACTTTGAGTAGGAATATTATTTCAATTTCTTGTTTGGATATTGATGGTTTTGAAATAAATATTACGAATAAAATTACTACTCTTCATAAAGATGGTAAATTCTATGAAGATGCCTCTTTGATGAATGGGCTTTGTATTCTTAACCTCGATGAATCCATTAAAAGGCCCATCTATAACATTAATACAAAGAGGTTTAAATCAAATGACTTAAACCAAACCTACTTTTGGCATTGTCGTTTGGACCACATCAACGAGAAACGCATATCAAAACTCCATCAAGATGGGATTTTTTGACATCATTTGACTTAGCGTCTTATGAGACATGTGATTCTTGCTTGTTAGGCAAAATAACTAAAGCTCCCTTCACTAGACAAAGTGAGAGAGCTTCCAATTTATTGTTCCTCATACATACAGATGTATGTGGACCAATAAACACAAGTACTAGAGGAGGGTTTCAGTACTTCATCACATTCACATATGATTTCAGTAGCTATGGCTATGTCTATCTAATGAAACATAAATCAGAATATTCAAAGAATTCCAAAATGAAGTACAAAATCAACTTGGTAAAAGTATTAAAATACTTCGATCAGATCGAGGTGACGAATACCTAAACCAAGAGTTTGACGAACATCTTAGAGGTTGTGGAATTGTTTCACAATTAACTCCTTTTGGCACACCACAATGGAATGGTGTGTCCGAACAAAGAAATCACACCTTACTAGATATGGTTGGATCTATGATGAGTTAAACCAGTCTTCCAATTTCATTTTGGGGCTACGCCCTAGAAACTGATGCGTTCATATTGAATAGAGTTCCTTCTGAAGCGGTTCAGAAAACTCCATATAAGATATAGACTGGGAAACGACCTAATTTGTCATTTCTCAAAATTTGGGGATGCGAGGCGTATGTAAAACACTTATTATCTGATAAACTCGCCCCTAAATCTGATAAGTGTTTGTTTGTGGGATATCCTAAAGAACCTAAAGGATATTACTTCTATCTTTCATCAGAGAACAACGTGTTTGTTGCTCGAAATGGTTTATTCCTTGAAAGGGAATTTATTTCTAAAAGGGATAGTGGGTGTAAGATCCATCTTAAGGAAATTCAAGATCCCCAAACAACATCTGAACCAGCTTTGGAACTTCAAGTAAGCTCACGTGTTGATACTGGGCTTTAATCTTTGACACATGGTCCAAGGAGGTCAAGTCGGGTACATTATTAGCCTAAGAGATATGGATTTCTCGTAACTGATTATCATCATAGTGAACTGATTGATCAAGATGAACCCACTCCCTACAAAGAGGAAATTCATAGTTCTGAGTCAGATAAGTGGCTAGAAGTTATGAAGTTTGAGATGCAATCCATGTACGATAACCAAGTGTGGACTTTGGTTGACCAACTCGAAGGGTGTAAGATCATTGATAACAAATGGTGTTTCAAAAAGAAAACCGACATGGATGGTAATGTACACACTTTTAAATCTCGACTAGTAGTTAAAGGTTATAGACAAATTCATGGTATAGAATATGATGAAACCTTTTCTCCTGTTCGTTATGATAAAGTCTATTAGGATTTTACTTGCCATAGCCACATATTATGACTATGAGATATGGAAAATGGACGTTAAGACTGCGTTTTCTTAATGGAAACCTTCTCGAGGATGTTTATACGACACAACTTGAGGGGTTTGTTGATACATCAAGTCCTAACAAATTTTGTAAGCTTCAAAGGACCATTAATGGATTGAAGAAAGAATCTCGAAGCTGGAATTGTCATTTTGATGAAGCAATTAAAGAATTTTGTTTCATCAAAAACGAAGACGAGCCTTGTGTTTATAAGAAAGTAACTAATAATGCAGTAGTGTTCCTTGTGTTTTATTTGGATGGCATTTTACTGATTGGAAATGACATACCCACATTACAAAGCGTAAAAGCTTGGTTGGGGAGTGCTTTTCCATGAAAGACTTAGGCGAGGGTACATACATTTTGGGTATATGGATCTATATAGATAGATCCAACAAAATGATTTGCCTAAGCCAAAGTGGATACATTGACAAGGTACTAAGACGGTTCAGTTTGCAAGATTCCAAAAAGGGATTCTTGTCCATGTCACATGGCATTAAACTCAGCAGAACTCAAGGACCTTCCACAAATGAAGACCAAGAGTAAGATCACATTTTCTTCAGCCATCGGGTCTATTATGTATGACATGTTATGCACTCGCCCGGATGTCTCATTCGCATTAAGTATGACTATCAGGTATCAATCTGACCTGGAGAGTAAAATTGGACTGCAGTCAAGAACATTCTTAAGTACTTGAGAATAACTACTAATATGTTCTTAGTTTACAGATGTAAAAAATAAAGTCTGGTTGTAAATAGTTACACAGACGCAAGCTTCCAAACCAACGTAGATGACTTTAGATCACAATTTGGTTTGTTTGAATGGAGGTGCCGTGAGCTGGAAGAGTTCAAAGTAAGAAACTGTGGCCGACTCTACAACGGAAACTGAGTATGTGGTTGCCTCTGAAGCAGCTAAAGAAGCTATTTGGATCAGGAAATTTGTTGATGGATTAGGTGTCATATGTAGTATTGTGAACCCAATGGACCTTTATTGTGATAATACTTGTGCCATTTCACAAGTAAAGGAACCTAGATCTCACCAACGATCCAAACACATTCTCAGGCGTTTCCATCTGATTAGAGAGATCATTGATAGATGAGACGTTAAAATTTGCAAAGTTCATACACACGACAAACATTGTAGATCCATTCACCAAGCCACTCCCGCAACCTAAACATGAGAGTCATACTAGGTCGATGGGATTGAGGATCATGTATGATTGGACCTAGGGCAAGTGGGAGATTGTTAGTAGTGCCGTAGGACCATTAGCATATGTTGTACGTTTTATATATCTTGAGCATGTCATTTTAATAGTTAATTTTTCTTTTGAACATCAAATGTATGTTTTAATAGTAAAACTCATTAGCTTGTGCAATTAATATTCTAATTGTCCCTAGTTTTATGTAATGTTCTATATAATGAAATAAAACTAGTATATGTTTGATTGATGATTATGTTTTATTGATCATGTGTAATGGATACAAATCATATCATAGATACAATATATTGGGATATATTGTATCGGAGGTGATATGAAAGAGTAGTAATCCTTCATGGTTCTTTAGTCATAAGTATTACTTCCTCAATACCATTTGAATCCTTGGACCTTATGTCTCCATCGTTTCCAGTATGAATGGAGCTATATTTTGACTAAGTCGGACATTACTTTTAATCGAGTAATTAATATGAGTGATGATCGGATGTAGTATCCTATCATGGCTTGAATGTGAGAGGCATCATAAGAGATTTGTCCCACTCTTATTAGAGCGAGATATCCATGGGCCCCTCGATAGGGAAGACTATTTAAATGCATGGCCGTGCTCAAATGTATTTTAATAAAGTAGTTATTAAATACTATTTGTTGGAACAATCTACATGCAGATCGAGCATAAATACAATTAAGCTTTATAAGAGTGACAAATACCATGCCGTGTGTTTAATTTGGATATCGGGAGACAAAGAGATTAAATAGTTGATTGATATTAGGTTCCACCGTACATTCATTCACTCTAGGTAGTTATAATGTCCTGCTAGGGACCGCTTGAGATTTATGAACACATACTACTATTAAGTATGTTTATATTGTCATTGTGATATGAACCTAGAGGGTCACACGCTTAGACGAGTTAACGAGCTTCATGTCCAGATTCAATGAATCTAGAATGTGTCTAGGTTCATTGTATCTGACATTTATTTTTCTGAGAATAATAAAATGTTATTATACTAATTAGAGATTAATGATGGACATTTTCCGTATTTGGCTTTTGCTGGGATTACATGGGAGTTATTATGCGATAAAACTCCCACTACTGGAAGAGGTTAGGATTACGTGGGAGTTGATTTTCGGAGCAAACTTTCACGCCTATATAATCTCTTTTTGGCGAAACCCTAGGCATACTTTTTGAGGCAAAACATAGCACCCGAAATAAGATTTCTGCCTCCTTTTATCTCTAGATTTTCAAAACTCATAAAACAAAGTGCTAGCACTAGTTGCTTGTTTCGTCGCGTGGATATCGGTAGAGAGAAATTCCACAGGGGAAGGCTTTTGGTGGTCACTGCACAGCATTCGAAGTCAGAAATCCTTAACCAAAATTTGTAAGTATTTTCGGCTGTTTTTCAATTCCCATAGTTTGAGCAGATCTTTCCGGGGACGATTCATGTGTGTTTAGAAAGAGTTTCTACCCATGAATCCCTTCTTATAGATCCTTACAAGACTTGTCACTGGAGGCAAAAGGCCTATTCATATTGGATCGCAACAATGTTCCTATATTCGGCAAACAAGTTGATTTTTTTCCCTCTAGAACATACTGTGGTCATCCCATTTGGATATACATTAGGCATTACAATGTTCTTTAATCTTTGGTTTTTTCCTTCTTTTCTTCACTTAGTATACTTAGTTTAGCTAGGACTTTTGTAATTCATTCGCTTTTTATATGTAGAAGTGGATTTGTTTCCACCTAATAGGACGTTTTTGACCAAGTCCCCTCCTTGTATTATTTTGGCGATTTTCCTTTTTTTAATAAACGGGTAGGGGTCCATGCCAAACCCCCACCACAACAAGTGGCTTTGTTAACACACACAGATATATATATATATATATATAGAGAGAGAGAGAGAGAGAGAGAGATTAATGATGGACATTTTCCGTATTTGGCTTTTGCTGGGATTACATGGGAGTTATTATGCGATAAAACTCCCACTACTGGAAGAGGTTAGGATTACGTGGGAGTTGATTTTCGGAACAAACTTTCACGCCTATATAATCTCTTTTTGGTGAAACCCTAGGCATACTTTTTTGAGGCAAAACATAGCACCCGAAATAAGATTTCTGCCTCCTTTTATCTCTAGATTTTCAAAACTCATAAAACAAAGTGCTAGCACTCGTTGCTCGTTTCGTCGCGTGGATATCGGTAGAGAGAAATTCCACAGGGGAAGGCTTTTGGTGGTCACTGCACAGCATTCGAAGTCAGAAACCATTATCCAAAATTTGTAAGTATTTTCGGTTGTTTTTCAATTCCCATAGTTTGAGCAGATCTTTCCGGGGACGATTCATGTGTGTTTAGAAAGAGTTTCTACCCATGAATCCCTTCTTATAGATCCTTACAAGACTTGTCACTGGAGGCAAAAGGCCTATTCATATTGGATCGCAACAATGTTCCTATATTCGGCAAACAAGTTGATTTTTTTCCCTCTAGAACATACTGTGGTCATCCCATTTGGATATACATTAGGCATTACAATGTTCTTTAATCTTTGGTTTTTTCCTTCTTTTCTTCACTTAGTATACTTAGTTTAGCTAGGACTTTTGTAATTCATTCGCTTTTTATATGTAGAAGTGGATTTGTTTCCACCTAATAGGACGTTTTTGACCAAGTCCCCTCCTTGTATTATTTTGGCGATTTTCCTTTTTTTAATAAACGGGTAGGGGTCCATGCCAAACCCCCACCACAACAAGTGGCTTTGTTAACACACACACACACACAGGTATATATATATATATATATATATATATATATATATATATATATATATATATATATTGAAGATGCTTAGTGATCACTAAAATATAATCATATATACACGTGTAGCAATGACAAGAATATTTTTGCCACAAAAATGGTTTAGTGACATAGCAAATGTTGTTACTAGGTAATTAGTGACAACTTTGAAAATCTTGTCATTCACTATAGGAAAAATGGTCTTTAGTGATAGCAAAAACTCGTCACTAAATCATAAAATGTCGTCATTAAAACCCCTTTATTGACAAGATAAAGTTGTCACAACGTTGTCACTAATTCATCGTCACTAAAGGTTCTTTGTGACGACATTACGTGTCGTCCATCACTAATGATTGTACTTCAGTGACAACTAAAATTTCGTCACTAAATATTTGCATGCATTAGTGACAACAAAACTTGTCACTAGATACTAAACTTTAATGACAACCGTTAAAATTTTCTAAAATTGAAAATTAAAAATGACAGTGACAATATAATGTCGTCATTAAAAAATATGTAGTGACGACAAATCTTGTCACTAAAAGTCAATGAAAAGGTTTTAAAAAATTAAAAAAATAATTAATCTTCGGTCACCATGCCACGTGGTCGCCGACCTAGCGGCCATCTGGACTGCTGACTGGACATGTGAAGTCCACGTTGGACATGCATGGTGCCTACGTGGCATGTCATTAAATCATAACATCCTTTTGTAGATGCAAGGATTTTGATCACTTAACCTCCACTAGAGAAGTCAAGTGTTCAACCGTTGAGCTACAAATATATTTGTGTCATATTATCTCATATTTAATATTTATACTATATATCATGCAAATTTTCATTAAATATATATTTAAATTTTTTAAAAAATAATAAAATTCTAATTTCTTCCTTAAAGTTATTTAAATACGAGTCCTTCAAGTTTTTTTCAAATAATAATTTTAAATCATTATACGTTTTTAAGTACAAGAAAATTTAAAGAAATAAGTTTTTAAGTACATATTATTTATATTTCTAGTTATTAAATATAAATATATTAGTATCAAAGTGTTCTCACTCGCAGTTCTAATGATAATATCTATAAGATGTACATGTTCAACATATGTAAATTGTAAGATGAATCTACATATAGTTATATTTAAAAATGCGCGCAGAAAAGAAGTTTTACATATATACATAAGCCCAATAAGTTTAAGAAAATTACATTTTTGACAAGTACTCTAAAATGAAATAATTAAAATCAATAATTAGAAAGTTCAAAATTAATGGCAACATTTTTGGTAATATTTAGTGACAACATAAATTTTTGTCACTATATGAGCATATAATGACAAGAAAAATGTCGACACTATTACCTATATCTTTAGTGACAAGATTTCTCAAGTTGTCACTAATTTAAGATATTTAGTGACAACACATTTTGTCAGTGAGAAAAATGACTAGTGACAACATAATGTTTGTCACTATATGAGTATATAGTGACAATAAAAATGTCGTCACTATTACGTACAACTTTAGTGACAAGATTTCTCAAGTTGTCACTATTTTGAGATATTTAGTGACGAAATTGTTGTCGTCATTAAAATTAATCCCTCTTTGTTTTTCAGTGACAACATTAACTATTGTCACTTAGTGACAAGATTTTTTGTCGTCGCAATAATTCTTGTCACTAATGACCATTTCTCCTGTAGTGATTAATGTAACTTACTACAAGAAAAAAGTTAAATAAGGACGGACATATACATCGCTATTCAGTCGCGAAACTGAGAATAACGACCGAAGGATGTGGTCAGATATTTTACGCCGCTGAGCCGAATAGCGACGGATTGCCGACGAAATATTTTGCGACCGAATATTGGGTCGCTAAATACCGACGGAATAGCGACCGAATCGACTTCAATGTTGACTTTCAACTTTGACTGTATAACGACCGATTCCCGAGGGCTTGTTTAGCGACGGAATATTTGGTCACTCATTACCGACGGAATAGCAATCGAATCGACATCAATGTTGACTTTTGACTTTGATTGTATAACGACCGATTCCCGACGCCATTTTACCGACGAAATATGTGGTCGCTACTTATCAATGGAATAGCGACTGAATTGACATCAATGTTGACTTTTGACTAGATAAACGACTGATTGCCGACGGCCCTTGTAGCGACGGAATATTGAGTCGCTAATTACCGACGGAATAGCGACCGATTTGAGATCATTTGATGTTGACTTTAAAACAACAACAACCGATATAACGGTCGCTAGACGGTTGCTAAATGTTTTTAATTAAAAAAAATAAATTCTGAAATTTAATTAAATCTCTATTATAAGAAACAACAATACACACATCGATGAACCAGAAAAACTATCAATAAAGAAGAAGAAACTATTAATAAGATCGCAAAAAGAAAACATAATCAATAAAACCCAAAAATAACAACACATAACCCATTACTTTACTAATACATTCTAAAAAACACAAGGTTACACTCTCATGTACAAATTACAACACTAACAATCAAAGTGTGAACTCCACTCCACCAATTCCTTTTTTCTTGTTTCCGTATGACCTTGCAATATACTCCTTGGTGTCCCATATCTTTTGTAGGTTCACTTATATGTATATCCTCGGAAATGCATGAGTTGAAATCTGAAAATTCAAGAATCAAATTAATTTATGGCAATAAAACTACCACTAAGAACTATGTTAAAAAGTTATACAACAAGGTAATTAATTTATGGTAATAAAGTTATACATAATTTTTATTAAAAGGTACTAAAAATAAACCTACAAATATTACTCATATTCAATATGTGAAATTCTAAGAAGCCTGTTGTTCAACTTCAATTTGTATTGTGCAAGTGGCTTCTTAGTGTGAAACGAGAAAGCGACATAAAATTGGGTAAATTAAAAAAGAACAAAAAAACAAAATATATATCATGCATAAAAAACTGCATTTGAAGCTTGCATTGGCGACGATGTTACAAATACAAGGGCTGAATTGGAGGCTCTTATACAAGGTCTTGTAATGGTCTCCACAGTTGGTTTAGAAACATGCCAAGTACAAACGGATTCGGCTTTTATAGCCTCGTCCATTACGCGGCGAGCTATTGCATCTTGGGCACTAGACAATTTATTTCGTAAGGCTCTCTCCATATTAGGAAAGGCGACAATCTCTCAACGTTTATTGTGAAGTTAACACGGTAGAAAATTCTTTGGCGAACTTAGCATGTGACACAAAGGATTTTCATTCTTTCCATACTTTCTCAGCACTTCCTCGGAAGAATAGAGGGCTACGTAATTTGGATAGGATGAGCATATCGTATTTTCGGCTTATGTAACTAAAACTTTATTACTCATTGCAATAATGGTGGCTATATAAATATTAAACATTGTAGACCATTTAGAAAATGGAGTAACACACGAAGTTTCACTCACCAAGCCCTATTCCCCTACCACACTTTATTAGCAGTGGTAATATGTGAATTTGATGTGCATATTACCAATTTGATCTATTTCAACTTATATATAGGGGCACCAAAGAAGAAGAAATATCAGAAGCGTAAATCATGCCCCTGAAAAAACACACTTTTTATTGGATATATTTTTTAAATATCTCACATAGAGAGTTTTAGAAATAAGTTGGGCTGGACTTCCTTATAAATAAGGGCATTCAAGATTATGATAATTTGTACCAATCGACGCAAACCAACTTTGACACTGAGTTGGGTTATGTAAGGACTTGCAATTTTTCTTGTGTAAATATTTAATAGTATTTACACTTTCTGGTATTATGTAAAGATAAGAACCATGTTAAAAATTGATCTGTTTATATGATGATTATTTTATCTCTCTCTAGCTATGTGTATATATTATATGCTTTCGAATCAACTTCCCAACACTTTTAATATAGTATATATAGATTCGATTACTCGTTAACTAAGTTAATATATATAATAATAAGAATAAGATTTTCCTACGGGGAAGTACATGTATTGTTTACTAGGATTCACATTGGAACATGATCCTTCTTGAGCCGCAGAACATGCTCAGGATCCTCAGATTTATTTCTTTAAGAAATTTCCTGGTGTTTGTTCGATGTATTTGAGGCCTTATAACTTGTGAGATCAACTGGGGAATCGGGATGGACATTTTCTTTAGGAATATCACTTCCTGGAGAACCAGGATGACCATTTTCTTGACGATGATGATGTCAAAAGATGGTTCTCTATGAATTTGGATGGTAGGGTTTTTCTGGGGGTAGACTAGTGATTTGGAATGAAGGGAAATTGTTTTCAAGAAAATAGTGAACTTTATAGAAGATGGAAATGGAGAAACAAGTTTTTTGTTTGGACTAAAATTTTATTTTTTTAAAGAGAATTTTATTTCCGGCTGGGATTAGAAACCAGCAGATTAATGCTAAAAGTATAACCTTAGCGAAGGTACACCTTGTCGAATTATGAGTAAATAAAATCTTGCCTCGTACCGCACCCAATGTTAGCTAAATAATCAGCTACCTCTTTCGTCTCTCTGTATATGTGAGAAAAAACACCGGCAAACCGTCTCATTGCCAAATTGAAACATTCGTCCAACTCCCATGAATTGACTTCTCCTCTCTTGGCTGCTCCTACCAAAATCTGTGAATCCGTTTGGACTATGGCCACATTGATGTCTAACATTGCCGCAAGGCTCAGACCATATTCAAGGGCCTTTATCTCAGCCCGAGTATTAGTAAAGAAATCTCCAATGAAGGACGTGCGAGCTGCGATAGCAATCAATTACCGTACCTGCAAACGCAACCAACTCCCGGATTGCCTCGTGCAGCGCCGTCTATATTTAGAATTACCACATTCGAGTCAAAAGAGGAGCATAGCCACTTTACCACTCTTACTTTCTGGATGGTCAAAGAAGGCTGCCCCTGCAGCAGATTTATATGCTTTGCCCTACAAAGAGATTGAAGAAAGTAATCTAGCTTGCTAACACCCAAACTGGAGCTCGCTGTCTTGCCATCAAAGAAAATCCGACACCGAATTTTCCATAGATGCCAGCAAACCGCAATGGATACCACTAAGAGTGTAACCTTCTCCCTTCCGGACCCAGCCATCCACCAAGCTCTTAACATCGAATGAGGAGACCCGTTTCCGCGACTAGGGAGAGCAAAAGCAACCATGGCAGCAGCATGGTTCCACATTTGGAGCGCTAAAGGACAATCCAAAAAAATTATGTCGGTATGAATGAACTCCCTGTTTGCAATGACATCGAGTGACCGTGGCAAAACCTTGCTTCCACAGCACTTCCTCAAAGGGTAAGAAATTGTTATAAAATTTCCATAGGAATATAGATAATTCCCTAGGTGGTCTTAGATTGAAACATTGTCGAGTAAAAAACAAAACGGAGCCTTCTCCGATTAGAGCAATTGTTGGTCTTAGATTGAAAGCTCCAGTAGGTGTAGGTAACCAAACCCAATTATCCTCGCCTTGCCGCGGTGTAACATTAGGCAATACTCTTGGAACATTTCCTGTAACAAGTCGGCATAATTCACTTTTATTCCACCCATCATTCCTCAGTAGATCCTTGATCTTTGCAGGCTTAGAGACGATGTCGCACCCGATGCAATAATAGCAAGAGAGCCCTGGAGTGTTATGTTTTCATAAATAAAGATGATGATCCAATACGAATTAACAAACCCATGTCGGCGAGCAAGGTACTTGTATTGTTACCAAGGTGGCATGATCAAGACCACAACAATAACAAGAGCGAAGCAAACATGCCCATAACGAGGCTGGTGTCCTAAACCGTCACCATAGTTTGATTGCGAAGGCCTAACGATAGTGAGCCAAAGTGATCAATCCAAGACCATTACACAATGTATCATGGCATAGCTTTCTCCAAGCCATCCAAAGTCTCCTCCTCGTCCCATTTGAACCGCCCCAAAGGAAATCCGTGTGCATACGTTCAATAGTATTCAAAACAGCCGATGGTGGTTAGTCGCCAGCAAGATGTGAAGAGTAGGGGAGTACAATACGTGCTTGATCACGACCAATCAATTCCGTTCGAGATTTTTTTAATCAATGAGTGATAGTGTCCAATACGTTCTCTACCTTGAACCAGAGGACAACCCAAATAAGTTATGGGAAAATCACCTTGGACAAAATTGGACACCGTTTGTATCATAGTAGCTTGACGATCATCCGTTTTTTACGAGACATAGAAACCAGATTTCCTAATGTTAACAAGCTGCCCAGAGACATTTTCACATCAGCCGTACCACATTCTTCTTTCCCCCATTGGTGAACACGATTACATCATCGACAAAACTTAGATGCCAAATAGAGATAGTGTGCCTCGGCAACGAATAACGATGGAGATGCCCCAAAAGTATATAATGATCCAAGCCGCGGGAAAAACCTCCGCGGCTAACACCCAAACTGGAGCTCGCTGTCTTGCCATCAAAGAAAATCCGACACCGTATTTTCCATAGATGCCAGCAAACCGCAATGGATACCACTAAAAGTGTAACCTTCTCCCTTCCGGACCCAGCCATCCACCAAGCTCTTAACATCGAATGAGGAGACCCGTTTCCGCGACTAGGGAGAGCAAAAGAAACCATGGCAGCAGCATGGTTCCACATTTGGAGCGCTAAAGGACAACAACAACAACAACAACAACAACCAAGCCTTAATCCCAACAGATTGGGGTCGGCTACATGAACCAAACACTACAAGAAAAACGTCTATTAGCTACGGTTGATTCCGTAGCAAATCCGTAGTTAATACACGATTAGCTACGGAATTACTACGGAACTAAACCGTAGCTATATTCGCGTCGCTAAATTAAATTAGCTACGGAATATTAATCCGTAGCAAATTAGCTACGGAAATTCCGTAGTTAACTTTCACCCGGGTCACTTAAAATGGGTATGGTAACTACGGATTTGCTACGGAATAATTTTAATTTAACTACGGAATAACTACGGTATTTATTTGTTATTTTTAAAAATAATTTTATGTTGCTACGAATTTGCTACGGAATATTTTTAATTTAATTTACAGTATTTATTTATTTTTTAATAATAAATTTTATTCGCTACGGATTAGCTACGGAATATTTTAATTTTATTTAATAGTTAGCTACGGATTTGCTACGGAATATTTTAATTTAATTTAACAGTTAGCTACGGATTAGCTACGGAATATTTTAATTTAATTTAATAGTTAGCTACGGATTTGCTACGGAATATTTTTAATTTTTATTTAATTTTTAATAATAAATTTTATTGGCTACGGATTAGCTACGGAATATTTTAATTTAATTTAATATTTGGCTACAGATTAGCTACGAAAATATTCATTTAAATAATATAAAATAGAATTATTTCCGTAGTAAATCAGTAGCTATTAGGTACTCTTTTTTTACCATAAAATGTATATATTCTACTAGCTCCCTGCCAAGACAGAAATGATACCAAACAATTTATATGCACAATCTGCCTTAAACTATTATTTCAAGCCAACTAAGCCAAAAACGTTGAGCACAATCTAAGTGAAATACTTAATACAATCCAAACAGAAAGCTTAACACAATCCAAGCCAAAAGCCTAATACAATCAAAGTGTTCAAGTTTAAAAACTAAAAACTATCCAAACAACAAACTTAAACATCCAAGCAACAAACTTAACACAAATGTCATCAAAAGACGGTAATATCTACAACGATGGTGTCGTCTAAGTCATCCATGGACTCATCACCGTCATCGTCATGCTGCTCTTTTGCCCCTCCTCTGCCCTTGTGCCCGCATAGGTCCATGCTGTCATCGCAATGTGAAGAATAGCAACACTTAACAAATAATTAAGGCCAATAAAATGGTTTAGCAATTACAAGACACTGCATCACAAACAAATATGGGCAGGAAGTGGAAACCACATGTTCTACATGCATGCTGAAATTGAAGGAAATACAAAGAGGAATCTCAGCATTACCATTTACTATAAAAGAAAAACAAGGAAATCAAGATATCACACTATATTAGAATCCCAAATAGATATACAACCTCATTATAATTAGAAGAGATCAATAACAAATCTTGACTAGAACAGGTGCGACTACATGAATTTCAAAAGTTATATGATAGTGAACAAGTTGCAAATTCCAATTGCATACTTCTTCATATGCTATTCAAGTTCCTTATGCCAAGTCTTTTTTTTTGCCACACAGTAGGATCCTCTCGTCTTTCAAGGTCTTTTTTTCAATGTATCTTAGGCTAATAAGAATTTACTGCAACAAGATTTTGGGGGAAAACATTAAAAAAAATTGCACGCGAGCAAATCTTACAATGGTGCTATCGAGCAATTGGAGTTGGAAAAAAACAGTATTTCACAAGGCATCGACAAACTAAACTTGACAAAAAGTAGCCACTCCAAGGATAATGGACATTTTTCGGGTATGTTCTTCAAAGCAATTGAAGAAAATTTTGAGACAAAGCGAGACATACAACGAGTTTAACGAGGCAAGATTCGGACAAGAATGCTCATTCAAGAGATCTTAACAAGTTACCTAGAAGGCATCAGCTGAACAACCAAGGAATTACCAAATTCACTCAAAAAGGAGCATTTAAACACTTGAACAATCGGAAAATGCAGGGCGATTTGAAGCTAGTCTAAAATAGTCCAAGAATGCTCCTTTAAGAGATCCAACCAAGTTGCCAATAAAACAATCACGTTACCCAAGTAATAACAAATCAACTTGAAGAGATTTAGCTCATAATACCTCCCAATTCGCCATAAAAACCCATATGAATCACCACTAAACATCCCAGAAATTTTGCTCATAATACCTCCCAAAAACCAACAAAAATCCAAGTTCTACAATCCTTGAATCAGAAATTTAACCTCAAATACATGTTCACAATGAGAAGACGAATCAAGATATAGAAATAGAGCATCAAACTCTCCAAGAATCAAACAAAAACCACTTAAAACTATGAACATACAATCGCCAGACAAGAAACAGTCAAAAAAAAGCCCGAGCATTTCCTAAGAAAAGCCCACTCTCTACAAACCATTTCACTTCAATCCAATCATATACACATGTTCATAGTTAAGTTAGGAAGGTTACTGCAAATTTATAGCCTCAAACACATAACCAATCAACCCAAAATCGTCTAAAACCTAAGAACAAAAATCTGCCCGAGAAAAAGCATTGCGAAAAAGCTGAGACCTTTAAACCAAAAGCCCAGTCTCTACAAACAATAAACCAGAAATTCAAGCACATGTTCTTGTTCACAGTTAAAGTACGAATCTTTCTGTAAAATTTAAGCAAAAATCTCTTACCGAATCAACGGGAAATCGCAAAAAACGTGACCAAAGCCCAGTTCTGCGGGAAAAAAACCAGAGACCCTTATTTTGCTCCAAAATCGCAAAACCCAGCCAAAAACTCAAAAATCAACCTATGGACACCCCATCCCAGCATCATAGAGAAGATTAATCCATGATGAGAGCTTCCAAAACTTCAAATTCATCCAAGAAAATCGCACCTTTGAACAGCCGACAGATTATTTTTCTGTGGAAGCTGTCTCGATACCAAAAAATTTCTGACCAAAAACCATAAATTATCTATGCTAATCCTACCAAAAGATGGTAGTTTTAGTTAGATTAATCTCCAAAAATCATATACAAGCAAGAAGAGTCCTATTTTGTCTCTAGAGAGGATTTTCTCTAGAGGGAGAATTTTGACTGAGAGCTCTTTCTTGATTCTTTAATGCACCCCATTTTCTAGATCCATCATAGAGGGAGAAGAAGGAAGAGGAAAAGAAAGATGGCGGCGTGGTGGTGAGGTTCGCGGCAAGGGACAGAAAAGGAGGAAGAAGAGAAGAATAAGGGAGAAAGAAGGGTGGCAGAGCCGCGGGAGAAAGGGAGGAGAGAAGAAGCGGCAGCGAGCCACGCCCTGGGAGAAGAGGAGAAAAGAAAAGAAAAAAGGCGGTGGCGAGCTGCGATAGCGCCGGAGAAGCGGGAAGGCACGGCTGAGAGGAGATGGAGAGAGAGGCT
The DNA here is from genome assembly GCA_026122235.1 of Vinca minor. Classification (NCBI taxonomy): domain Eukaryota; kingdom Viridiplantae; phylum Streptophyta; class Magnoliopsida; order Gentianales; family Apocynaceae; genus Vinca; species Vinca minor. Next base: position 154,709 of record JAOCZM010000204.1, on the reverse strand, counting down.
GCGGCTGGGGATGGGAAGGAAGAAGAAGAAAATGAAAATTAGGGTTAGGGTCTCCTTAAGAGAGTTTTTTTTTTTTTTTTATTTTAATTTAATTTTTTGCTACGGAATTTCCGTAGCAAACGGGAAAAAAAATAATTAATAAATTTTCATATATTTTCGGGAAAAAAAATTAGCAACAACATGTCCGCCAATACAATTCACGTTTCCGTAGTAATTTCATAGCAAATTATTTATTTTTTTTGTTGAATAAAAAATAATTTAGCTACGGATTTGCTACGGAAATACAATTATAATATCGAAAAGGGCAAACAAAAATAATTATTAAAATTTCATATATGTTTGCTACGGAATTTCCGTAGCAAACGGAAAAAAACTTTGCTACGGAATTTCCGTAGCAAACGGAATAAATATTTGCTACGGAAATTCCGTAGCAAACGGGAAAAAAATGAGCGCCAATATTCCCGCCAATAAAATTCACGTTTCCGTAGTAATTCCGTAGCAAACGAAAATTTAGTTTAATTTATTTTTTTTGTTCGATAACAAATACCGCTACGGATTTGCTACGGAATTAAAATTATAATATCTAAAAGGGCAAGCAAAAATAATTAATAAAATTTCATATATGTTTGCTACGGAATTTCCGTAGCAAACGGAAAAAAAATTTGCTACGGAATTTCCGTAGCAAACGGGAAAAAAATGAGCGCCAATATTCCCGCCAATAAAATTCACGTTTCCGTAGTAATTCCGTAGCAAACGAAAATTTAGTTTAATTTATTTTTTTGTTCGATAACAAATACCGCTACGGATTTGCTACGGAATTAAAATTATAATATCTAAAAGGGCAAGCAAAAATAATTAATAAAATTTCATATATGTTTGCTACGGAATTTCCGTAGCAAACGGAAAAAAACTTTGCTACGGAATTTCCGTAGCAAACGGAATAAATATTTGCTACGGAAATTCCGTAGCAAACGGGAAAAAAATGAGCGCCAATATTCCCGCCAATAAAATTCACGTTTCCGTAGTAATTCCGTAGCAAACGAAAATTTAGTTTAATTTATTTTTTTGTTCGATAACAAATACCGCTACGGATTTGCTACGGAAATAAAATTATAATATCGAAAAGGGCAAAAAAAATAATTAATAAAATTTCATATATGTTTGCTACGGAATTTCCGTAGCAAACGGAAAAAAAAAATTAGCGCCAATAAAACCCGCGAATTTTAACCCGCAAAAAAAACCCGCAAATTTTGCTACGTCTTTGCTACGGAATAGCTACGGAAATAATTCCGTAGCTAATCCGTAGTTAATATAGAAACATTAACTACGGAAATAATTCCGTAGCTAAAATCCGTAGCGAATAGGCCTTTTTCTTGTAGTGCAAAGTAAGAATCACGTAAGGTCATCCACATGGATGCAATCTCTCCATTTCTTTCGATCCCAAACACAACTCTCATCTAGTTCTAGCAGATTCATATCCCCTTTTATCACCTCCATCCAAGTCTTCCTCGGTCTCCCTCTACCTCTTACGCCATCTACATTACATAATCCTTCAATTCTCCTAACCGGAGCATCACTTGGCCTTCGTCTAATGTGCCCAAACCAACGCAAACGGTTCTCTCTCATCTTATCTTCAATAGGTGCTACACCAACCTTCTTCACGAATAGTCTCATTCCTCACTCTATCCGTTCTCGTATGCCCACACATCCATCTTAACATACGCATCTCCGCTACATGCATTTTTCGAATATGACACCACTTAGTTGCCCAACATTCCCGTACCATATAATAATGCCGGTCTAACAGCAGTTCCGTAAAACTTTCCCTTCAATCTCGGCTGTACATTACGATCACACAAAACACCCGTCGCACTCTTCCATTTCAACCAACCCAGACTTTAACTCGATGTGCTACATCTCCGTCAAGCTCTCCGTCCCTTTTGAATAATAGAACCAAGGTATCGAAAATACTCACTCTCCGAGATATTTTTTGTCACCCAAAGTTACTACGGTTTGCTGCTGTCGTTACGCTAGTGCTAAACTTACACTCCATATACTCTGTTTTACTTCTACTAATCCTAAAACCTTTAGATTCTAAGGTTTGTCTCCATACATCCAACTTGGCATTAACACCCGCTCTTGTCTCATCTATCAAAACTATATCATTAGCAAACAGCATGCACCACGTGCATCGGGATCTTGTATACACTGGGTCAGTTCATCCATAACCATTGTAAACAGAAAAGGACTAAGTGCTGAACCTTGATGCACCCCAATTGTAATAGGAAACTCTTCACTTATCCCGCCGCAAACTCTGACACTGGTGCTGACTCCCTCATACATATCCTTAATAAGATCAATATACTTCCTAGATATACCTTTCTTAGTCATCGCCCACCAAATTACCTCTCGGGGAACCTTATCGTAAGCTTTTTCCAAATCTATGAACACCATATGCAGGTCCTTCTTTCTCTCTCTATAACGCTCAATCAACTGCCTTATTAGATGTATTGCTTCCATAGTTGATCGTCCGGGCATAAAACCGAATTGGTTATCTGAAATGCTCACAATTTTTCTCAATCTATGCTCAATTACCCTTTCCCACAACTTCATAGTATGACTCATAAGCTTAATACCACGATAATTTGAACAATCTTGAACATCTCCTTTATTCTTATATAATGGCACCAAAGTACTTTTCCTCCACTCTATTGGCATCTTCTCAACTCTAAGTATTTTATTAAAAAGGTTAGTCAACCACTCAACACCTATTTCTCCTAAACACTTCCAAACCTCAATCGGTATACTATCAGGTCCTACTGCTTTCTTTGGTTTCATCCTTTTAAGGGCCTCTTGCACTTCTTTCCTTTGAATTCTACGTATGAAATCATGGTTCACCTCTCCAATCGGGATAGAAAGGTCTCCAATATTCTGTACTTGATTCCCATTAAATAACCTATCAAAATACGTCATCCACCTCGCCTTGATTTCCTCATCCTTAACCAAAACTCTCTCACTATCATCCTTAACACACCTCACCATACCAATATCTCTTGTCTTTTTCTCTCTTAAACGAGCAAGTCTATATATACCTTTCTCACCATCCTTAGTGTCCAATTTATTATACAAATCCTTATAAACTTTTGATCTCGCTTCTCTAACGGCTGCCTTAGCTTCTCTACACGCCGTCTTATACTTCGTAAAATTGTCATCACTTCTATACTTCCCCAAAGTCTTATAACACTCTCTTTTCTTCTTTATAGCTTCTTTTACCTCTCCATTCCACCACGATGTATCCTTACCGAATAGCACATTTCCGCTAGATTCACCAAGCACTTCCCTAGCCACCTTTAAAATGCCTTGCGCCATTTTTTCCCACATAAAATTCGGGTCTATTTCAGACGACCAGTCCTCTTCCTGAATAACTCTATCAACGAAGATTTTCTAATTTTCTCCTTGTAACTTCCACCACTTTATTTTTGGAGCTGACCTAAATTTATGCATTCTAACCTGTTTACCGAAACGAAAATCAAGAACCAATAACCTATGTTGTGTAGCCACACTCTGCTGGGGGATAACCTTACAATTAGTACAACTACTAAGAAACATGTTCTTCACTAGGAAAAAGTCTATCTGACTAGCATTTACTCCACTTCTAAAAGTCACCAAATGAGAATCTCTTTTCTTGAACCAGGTATTCGCTACAAACAAATCGTAAGCTAAGGAAAAGTCCAAAATTTCCCTACCAGCCTCATTTCTATCTCCGAAACCTTGACCTCCATGGACACTCTCAAAACCGTCGCGACTAGAACCCACATGTCCATTCAAGTCTCCTCCAATGAAAAGTTTTTCGCCTGACGGTATATTTTGGACCACCTCATCTAAGTCCTCCCAAAACTGTTTCTTCATAGAATCACACAACCCTACTTGAGGCGCATATGCACTAATAATGGTAACCACCTCGCCACCCATCATTATCTTAACACTCATAATTCGGTCACTTTTCCTACGAACTTCAACCACGTCATTGACGAAATCACGAGCCACAATTATTCCAACACCGTTCCTATACTTATCTTTACCTGAATACCAAAGCTTGTATCCCCAAGGCTCTATGACTTTTGCCTTCTGGCCAACCCACTTAGTTTCTTGGAGGCACAAAATGTTGATCTTTCTTCTTACCATAACCTCTACTAATTCGGTTGACCTTCTAGATAACGATCCAATATTCCAAGAAGCCAAACGAATCCTTCCATTGTGCACTAATCGTTTTACTTGTACATGTGCCGACTTAGAACACCCTTGCCTATTTGACACCATATCCGGGCCCCGACATGGCGCGTTGCTTCCGGGCAACGACCTAGCAACCCTTGCACATTTATCACCACACCCGGGTCTAGGAAGTGTAGCGCGTCGCTGAGTAGGGAACGCCCCAACGAAATTCTTATTTTGGTTCATGTCATGGGATGTGACTGAGTTTTACGCTGGTTGTCACGAGACCTACCGCAACCCTCCTCCTTTATCCGGGCTTGGGACCGGCAGTAAGTGTCAAAGACAAAAGTCCACAACACTCACTGGCGGAGTTTGGAGCGCTAAAGGACAATCCAAAAAAATTATGTCGGTATGAATGAACTCCCTGTTTGCAATGACATCGAGTGACCGTGGCAAAACCTTGCTTCCACAGCACTTCCTCAAGGGGTAAGAAATTGTTATAAAATTTCCATAGGAATATAAATAATTCCCTAGGAAGCTCCTTCATCCAAAAACATTGTCGAGTAAAAAACAAAACGGAGCCTTCTCGGATTAGAGCAATTGTTGGTCTTAGATTGAAAGCTCCAGTAGGTGTAGGTAACCAAATCCAATTATCCTCGCCTTGCCACGGTGTAACATTAGGCAATACTCTTGGAACATTTCCAGTAACAAGTCGGCATAATTCACTTTTATTCCACCCATCATTCCCCAGTAGATCCTTGATCTTTGCAGGCTTAGAGACGATGTCGCACCCGATGCAATAGTAGCAAGAGAGCCCTGGAGTGTGATGTTTTCATAAATAAAGATGATGATCCAATACGAATTAACAAACCCATGTCGGCGAGCAAGGTACTTGTATTGTTACCAAGGTGGCATGATCATGACCACAACAATAACAAGAGCGAAGCAAACATGCCCATAACGAGGCTGGTGTCCTAAACCGTCACCATAGTTTGATTGCGAAGGCCTAACGATAGTGAGCCAAAGTGATCAATCCAAGACCATTACACAATGTATCATGGCATAGCTTTCTCCAAGCCATCCAAAGTCTCCTCCCTCGTCCCCATTTGAACCGCCCCAAAGGAAATCCGTGTGCATACGTTCAATAGTATTCAAAACAGCTGACGGTGGTTAGTCGCCAGCAAGATGTGGAGAGTAGGGGAGTACAATACGTGCTTGATCACGACCAATCAATTCCGTTCGAGATTTTTTTAATCAATGAGTGATAGTGTCCAATGCGTTCTCTACCTTGAACCAGAGGACAACCCAAATAAGTTATGGGAAAATCACCTTGGACAAAATTAGACACCGTTTGTATCATAGTAGCTTGACGATCATCCGTTTTTTACGAGACATAGAAACCAGATTTCCTAATGTTAACAAGCTGCCCAGAGACATTTTCACATCAGCCGTACCACATTCTTCTTTCCCCCATTGGTGAACACGATTACATCATTAACAAAACTTAGATGCGAAATAGAGGTAGTGTGCCTCGGCAACGAATAACGATGGAGATGCCCCAAAAGTATATAATGATCCAAGCCGCGGGAAAAACCTCCGCGGCTAATATAAAAATGAGCGGGGAAAGCGGATCGATTTCCTTTACTCCTTTCCCAGATTTGAAGAAACCATATGGTGTGCCATTAACAAGCACTGACAACCAATTTGAGCTCAAGATATTGCGGACATGATTAATGAAATGGGGAACGAACCCAAATCGTTTCAAGACCAATAATAAATAAGAATGAGATACTTTTTTTCCCTTCAAAATCTCGGTATTTTATTGATGAAAATATGAGAGCAAATTACATAGTGTGTCGGGCTGAAATCCTGACTGCAGGAACCCCTTGCCGATCTAATAAAAGCAATCCCTTAACATCTTTAGGGAGAGAATCTATATAGTGAAAGTTCAACAGAGAACCAATATCACAACCAATATTTGCTAGCCTATCCGCAACTTGATTTGCTTCTCTATAAATGCGAGCAATTGTAGAACCTTGAGCCAACCAACAAGCCATCTGGAATATACCATCAAGGGACCAATTTGATATCCGTCCCTTGCTAATCGAATTTGCAAGGATCTGGGAATCCGTTTGAATAAGTGTGACTGTGAATCCAAGCCTTTGAGCCATTTGCATTCCATGATACAATGCAGTGATCTCCGCCAAAGTGTTGGTCACGGTTTGTCCAAGAAATACCGCACAAGCCGCCAAGAAAAGCCCTTTTCAGTTCGTAGAATACATCCCGCACCTCCAACTCCCGGATTACCGCGAGATGCTCCGTCGATATTCAACTGAATGTGGAATGCGACGAGTTGGTGATATCACATTCTTCGCCCAATTCAGTGTCTCTAATTGTTGGTCAAATGCTTGCAACAATTGCCGAACAGAAGTCTTGCAGCCCTCAAACACAAGTTTACATCTTGCATTCCATAGTACCCACACAACCATCCCCGAAGCATAGGCGAGTTGCTGTGATCGAAGTCCCGTGCCTACCATCCACCATCCCAGCAACATATCTAATGGTGAATCAACATAGCGCTGCTGAAGGGCAAAGTCCACCTTCACCGAAGCATGCCTCCACAACTCCCTTACATAATCACAATCATAAAATACATGTTTAATAGAATCTGGACCCTTTGAACACGAACACCATATTACAAGATGAAAGCCATACTTCCACAAAATCTCCCCCATGGGCCAAAAAACGGTTGAAATACTTCCATAGGAAAATAGCTATTTGTAGCGGGAAATCCATTGCCTAAATCACCTCCTAGACAATGTAGTGATCCCAACTCCCCTTCTCAAATCAATTGCGGATGTAATCGTAAAACGCCCATCAGATTCAGGTTGCCAAAATAATTTTTCCTTGGAGTCTCCGAGACGAACATCTGGCAGAATCCGTAAGACAGTTCCTAGCAGGAGTGAAGTTAGCTCTAACTTCCTCCACCCTCCATCATCAAAATAATCCTTTATTCGTGCTGCCTGCACTGTTGATGGAATCTGTGGGATAATCTGATATATAGGCTGCTTCAAAGTAAAGTTTTCATAGCAAAGCGAACTACTACCATCAGGGATCAAGAGACCAATGTGACTCTCCGTCAAATCCTTTACTACCATAATACGTCGCCATGAATAAGAAGAGTTCGCTTGTATCGATGCTAAAGTAACATACGGAAACCCATGACAATAGCGTGATCTCATGTAATTTCCCCAAAGAGAATCTGACGTTCTGAATCTCCACCATAGCTTCATAGCATAAGCTTGATCATACTCCTGCAAAGTCACCAGACCAAGCCCATTTGATCCATAGCTGCAACAAAGCTTACTCCATGACATCCAATGTCTTCGTCGATTTCCATTTCCCTCTCCCCATAACAATGAGAGCACTCGTTATTGACTTTGGTTGCGGAAGTCCATCCCAATAATCCCTCACCGAATTCACCACGTCATCTCCCACTACCAGCAATATTGAAAGAAGGCTCCTGACTGGACCGGATGCGCTGTCTTTGTTAAGGGAAAAGACTGCCATCCGTACCTCCTCTCGGCTCGGCAGAAAACCCAGCTCCTTATTCTCCATTGACGTCACCACCCTCGGTATTGCACCCAAGAGCTTTTCATCCTCCATCAAACCATCATCGGCCCTATATAACTTCTCATAAAACTGGGCCCCTTCTCGGCCTATTAGCTCTTGATCCATCAACATGGTTCCCGAATCATCCTATATATTGCCAATAAAAAGTCTTTTCCGTTGGTTAGCACATATAGCGTGAAAAAAATTGGAATTTTTATTACCTTCCTTCAACCAATGAATTCGAGACCTTTGATACCAAAACATCTCCTCCATTAACAGAGCTTTCATGTATGATGCTTGGGCCTCTTTTTTCATGTAAAGTTTCAAAATCAAATTTCCCCCTCGAACTCGTCGATTAAGATGTTGAACAAGCTCCTGAGCCAAAAGAATGTTATCAGATATTACTCGATCCTTTATGAAACAAGATTGGTTTGGTGAGATGATCTTTAGCAAGATTGAAGCGAGTCATAGAGCAAGCACTTTTACGACTTTGCTAGCAAATGAACAAAGTGAAATAGGGCGATAATCAACAAAAGGAACAAGGATTAGGGATCTTCGGGAGAAGGACGATGAGCAAGCTTGCTCATTGATTTTGGTAATGGTAAGCCCGCCCAGATATCCCTAACCACTTGAAGTACATCACCACTCACAACCTCCCAACAAGCTTGGAAAAAAGCTCCTGAATACCCATCCGGACCAGAAGAGCTACTCTTATCCAATGAAAAAATTGCATCACGTACTTTCCCCAAACTCGGAAGCCCATCCAAATAAATATTGTCTTCCCGTGTCACCAATTTCGGAAGTACATGTTAGTAGTACCATAGGACCATGAGCATATGTTGTACGTTTTTATCTTTTGAGCATGTTATTTGAATAGTCAATTTTGCTTTTGAACATCAAATATGTGATTTGATAGTAAAACTCATTAGCTTATATGATTAATGTTCTGATTGTCCATAGTTTTATGTAAAGTTATATACAAGAAATAAAACTAGTATGATGTTTGATTGATGATCGTGTTTTACTGATCATGTGCAATGGATACAAATCATATCATAGATACATATTGGGATATATTGTATCAGACGTCATCCGAAAAAGATGTAATATTTCATGCTTTTATTAGTGAATACCTTAACCAAGAGTTTGACGAACATTTTAGAGATTGTGGAATTGTTTCACAATTAACTCCTCCTGGCACACCACAATGGAACAGTGTGTAAGAACAAAGATATCACATCTTAATAGATATGGTTCGATCTATGACGAGCCAAACAGTCTTATAGTTTCCTTTTGGCGTTACGTCCTAGAAACTGCTGCATTCATATTAAATAAAGATCTTTCGAAAGCGTTTCAGAAAACTTCATATGAGATATAGACTGGGAAACGACCTAGTTTGTCATTTCTCAAAATTTGGGGATGCGAGGCGTATGTAAAACACTTATTATCTGATAAAATCGCCCATAAATCTGACAAGTGTTTGTTTGTGGGATATCCTAAAAAAACTAAAGGATATTACTTCTATCTTCCATCAGAGAACAAAGTGTTTGTTAATCGAAATGGTTTATTCTTTGAAAGGGAATTTATATCCAAAAGGGATAGTGGGAGTAAGATCCATCTTGAGGAAATTCAAGATCCCCAAACAACATCTGAACCGGCTTTGGAACTCCAAGCAATCTCACGTGCTAATACTGAGCTTCAATCTTTGACACAAGGCCCAAGGAGGTCAAGTCGGGTACATCAACATCCTGAGAGAGATGGATTTTTTGTAACTGATGATCATCATATTTAATTGATTGATCAAGATGATGCCATTTCCTATAAAGAGGTAATTCATAGTTCTGAGTATGACAAGTGACTAGAAGCTATAAAGTTTGAGATGCAATCCATGTACGATAACCAAGTGTGGACTTTGGTTGACCCACTCGAAGGGTGTAATGTCATTGATAACAAGTGGTGTTTCAAAAAGAAACCCGACATTGATGGTAATGTTCATACTTTTAAATATCGACTAATAGTTAAAGGTTACAGAGAAATTCATGGTATAGACTATGATGAAACCTTTCCTCATGTCGTTATGATAAAGTATATTAGGATTTTACTTGCCATAGCCACATATTATGACTATGAGATATGGCAAATGGACGTTAAGACTTCATTTCTTAATGAAAATCTTCTCGGGGATGTGTATATGACACAACCTAAGGGGTTTGTTGATCCATCAAATCCTAATAAAGTGTGTAAGCTTCAAAGGTCCATTAATGGATTGAAGCAAACATCTCGAAGCTGGAATAGTCGTTTTGATGAAGCAATTAAATAATTTGGTTTAATAATTATATAAGAAAGTAATACTACAAAAAAAAGGCTTTTAGTGACGCATAATTTTCGTCACGAAAGACCTTCGTGGCAAAATTTTCTTCGTCACTTACCGGCCGTCGGTAAAGGTCTTTCGTTTCGAACCACGTGTTTCGTCACAAAAGGTATTAGTACGAAAAGTATATATATGTAATTCGTCACCAAAAGTTTTTCTAAAAATTTAAAAAATTAAAGTCATGTAGAGACGAGCCGAGCTCCCGTTCAAAAAGATGGGAATTGAACTCAAGACCTCCCGCATGTATTCGTGCGGTTAGCCGCTGTGCTACGTTGATCTTTTGATACTTATTGTTCATTTTATATTTAATATAATTGTGTTTTGGATTTTGACCATTTACTTATTTTAATTTCTCTTTGTGTTTTGATTTCTTTTTTTTATGAATCAAATTAAAATTAATACATTTTCATCAATGTATTTGTGTATTAAATTGTTATTAAAATATGAATAAAATTATTCTAGATGGATACTATTTTTTAGTAATACCTTTAATATAAAGACTAAACAAATATAAAAATTAAAATTATATTCTAAATTAAAGCATACTTATACATATATATTTTTAAAATAAAAAATTATTTTTAAATCGAAACTTTTCGTGACAAATACATGTTTCGTCACGAAAGGTCGGCAATTCGTGACGAAGAACGTTTTCCTCACCAAAAGTCATACCTATCATGACGAAAATTGTTATTCGTCACGAATGGTCAACCTTTCGTGACGAAGCAACTATTTTTCGAGACAAAATGCGATTTTCGTCACAAAAGGTCTACATTTCATTAAGAAATTATAATGCAGTAGTGTTCCTTGTGCTTTATGTGGATGACATCTTCCTTATTGGAAATGACACCCCTACATTACAAAGTGTAAAAACTTGGTTGGGAGAAGTGTTCTTACATGAAATAGTTAGGCGAGGCTACCTACATTTTGAGTATAAGGATCTGTCAAAAAAATGATTGGCCTAAGGCAGAGTGGATACATTGACAAGGTACTGAAAGGGTTCAGTTTGCAAGATTCCAAAAAGAGATTCTTGCCAATGTCACACGGCATGAAACTCAACAGAACTCAAGAACCTTCCACAAAGGAAGATCAAGAGAGCATGAGTAAGATCCCATATGCTTAAGCCATTGGGTCTATTATGTATGTCATGCTATGCACTCGCCCGAATGTCTCATTTGCATTAAGTATAACTAGCAGATTTCAATCTGACATTGGAGAGTCAAGTTCTTAGTTCACGGAGGTCAAGAAGGAAGTCTGGTTGTAAATGGTTACACAGACGCAAGCTTCCAAACCGACATAGATGACTTTAGAACGCAATCTGGAAGATTTCAAAGCAAGAAACCGTGGCCGACTTTACAAAAGAAGCTGAGTATGTGGCTGCTTCTGAAGCAACTAAAGAAGCTGTTTGGATCAGGAATTTTGTTGATGGATTAGGTGTCATCCCTAGCATTGTGAACCCAGTGAAACTTTATTGTGATAATATTGGTGTCATTTCACAAGCAAAGGAACCTAGATCTCACCAACGATCTAAACACATTCTCAGGGGTTTCCATCTAATTAGAGAGATCAATAATAGATAAGACGTTAAAATTTGCAAAGTTCATACAGACGACCACATTCCAGATCCATTGACCAAACCATTCCCGCAACCTAAACATGAGAGTCATACTGGGTCAATGGGATTGAGGATCATGTATGATTGGACTTAGGCCAAGTGGAGGATTGTTAGTAGTGCCCTAGGACCATTAGCATATGTTGTACATTTTATATATTTTAAGCATGCCATTTGAATAGTTAATTTTGTTTTTGAACATCAAATATTTGATTTACTAGTAAAAATCATTAGCTTGTGCAAGTACTATTCTAATTGTCCCTAGTTTTATGTAAATACAATGACATAAAACTAGTATGATGTTTGATTAATGATTATGTTTTACTAATCATGTGTAATGGATAAAATAATATCATAGATACAATATATTGGGATACATTGTATCGGGACGTGATCCGAAAGAGAAGAAATACTTAATGGTTCTTTAGTCATAAGTATTACTTCCTCAATACTATTTGGAACCCTTACACCTTAATCGTTTCCAGCATGAATGGAGCTATGTTTTGACTCAGTTGGACATTACTTTTAATCGAGTAATTAATACGACTGATGATCGAATGTAGTATCCTATCATGGCTTGAATATGAGAGGCATCATAAGGGATTTTTTCCCTTCTTGTTAGAGAGAGATATCCATGGGCCCTCGATAGGGAAGACTGTTTAAATGCATGGTGGTGCTCAAATACACCGTTTGGTAGACAAATTTTAAAATCCCTCAAATTTTAAATATTAAGTTTATTACCTTCCAAGATGGGCCCTCGTCAAGGCCAAGATCGACAATAGTGTGAACTTTCGAGTGGAATAAGAGCTTGTCTATCCTGGTGAGGCGCGAAGGATAAGTTAGTGATATTCGCCCGTCAACCTTAGGTTATACTTAACCGGATTACCTCAATCGTTGAGAATACGAAGGCAAAAAGGGTTAAGATGTGCATTTATGTACTTAGGGTAATCATTGCCTACTTAACCAACCAAGAGTCACATAATTGATGTGATTAGCAAACATTACTTACCTAAGGTGTCATCTTGAGTATAGTCGCCAAAGCTGCCTTGAGAATGATGAAATATAGATCTTGGTCCTACTATAAAGTCTTGAACTTTCCGAATGAATACCTTGAGGGTTATTCATTTGAAGAAAATAGTGGGAGAATCATTAAATAAAGTTCTTTTAAAGATTTTAAAACATGACAAGTAAAGCTTTACAAATTCTTCTCTGTAGATTAAATGGCAAATTGCAATCGTTGCATCAAAGTCATTATCATTGTGATCCGTCCTTGAGAAGGACAAACTTGAGGGAGGAAACTTCCTCGACTGGTATAGGAACTTGAGAATCATTCTCAAGCACGAGAAAAAGTTTTATGTTCTCGAGGAACAAATTCCTGATCCACCAGTCGCAGGGGCTCCGGCCGCTGAAATAAATGCTTATCGTAAGAACCTAGATGTCACATTATATGTGTCTAGTCTTATGTTAGTGACCATGACCTCTGAAATTTAGAAGCAACATGAGAAAATGGGAGCTTTCGATATGATTTATCATCTAAGGCAACTATTTCAGGTGATGGGATTCATGGGCGGAAACTCGTTCCAAACACCCATGGATCCTCCCCTGAAGGATCCGCTCATACGAAACCGAACCGAAAACAGCGATAAAGAACTTACATATTTCGGATTCAAGAAGCTACTTCTTGAATGGAGGATGACGTTTCTTGATCAGTTTCTTGCCACCACCGGATTTCCCTTTGCGGAATATCCCTCTACCGGTATCCACGCGACGAAACGAGCAGCGATTGCTAGCTCTTCGTCTCTCTGAAGTTCGGGAATTAGAGAAGGAAAAGGGAAGACAGAAAGAAAAACGGTTTTTTCTTTTGGTCTAGGTATTTCGGCTGATAACAACTAGTACCTAGGGTTTCGGGTTAAGAGATATTATATAGAGTGTGGGAGTTGGTTCCCAGAACAACTCCCATGTCTACTCAACTTCTCTCGGCTGTGGGAGACTCTGAATCCCACGTCCCCTAGACTTCCGCTGGTAGTGGGAGTCTTTATCGGATAATGGCTCCCACGTAATCCCAGCTACGGTTAAATACCAAAATTGCCCCTATCTCTAATTCGAATAATAAACACTTTATTATTTTCAGAAAAACATATGTCAGATACAATGAACCTAGACACTTTCTAGATTCATTGAATCTGGACACGAAGCTCGTTAGCTCGTCTATGCGTGTGACCCTGTAGGTTCATATCACAATGGCAATGAAAACACACTTGTTAGTAGTGTGAGTTCATAAGTCACAAGCGGCCCCTAGCAGGACATTGTGACTACCCAAGGTGAATGAATTTACAACGGAACCTATTGTCAATCCACTATTTAATCCCTTTGTCTCGCGATATCCTAATTAAGCATAAGGCATGGTGGTCGTCACCCTTATTAAGCTTAATTGTATTTATGCTCGATCTCCGGGTAGATCGTTTCGACAAATAGCATTTGATAACAACTTTATCAAATACATTTGAGCACGGCCATGCATTTAAACAGTCTTTCCCTATCGAGGGGCCCATGGATATCTCTCTCTAATAATAGAGAGGGACAAATTCCTTACAATGTCTCTCACATTCAAGCTATGATAGGATACTACATCCGATCATCAGTCGTATTGATTACTCTGTTACAAGTAACGTCCGACTGAGTCAAAACGTGGCTCCATTCATACTAGAATCAATGAAGACATAAGGTCTAAGGATTCTAAAATAGTATTGACGAAGTAATACTTATGACTTAAGACCATGAAGTATTACTTCTCAAACGGATCACGTCCAATACAATGTATCCCTATATATTGCATCTATGATGTGATTTGTATCCATTACACATGATCAGTAAAACAAGATCATCAATCAACAATCATACTAGTTTTATTTCATAGTAATTAAGCATTACATAAAACTGGGGACTTCTAGAATAGTAATTACATAAGCTAATGAGTTTTACTATCAAATCACACATTTGATAATCAAAAGCAAAATTAACTATTCAATTACATGCTCAAAAGATAATAAGACGCACAACATGTGCTAATGGTCCTAGGGCACTACTAACATCAGGGTCAAGCCCGCCCGGAGAAATTCGATGTGTCAAAGTCTCTCTTTCAGTGCAAAATGGCAGAGAGAACACCAGTCGGAACTCGCGTTCTTAAGATTATAGGCTATATTGAGAGCCTCAAAAGACTGGGATTTTCTCTGGGTCATGAGCTATCCACTGATTTTATTCTGCAATCGTTGCCTTAATCATTCATTCAGGTTGTACTAAACGACAACATGAATAAGATAGAGAAACCTCTCCCAGAATTGTTAAACATGTTGATGACTGCCGAGAAGGAAATAGGCAAGTCCAATGCCATTTACATGGTCAACAGGGGCAAGGGTTTTGGTAAGCCTAAGGGCAAACCTAGCCATTCTGAGAAAGCACTAAAGCCCAAGGGCGCTGTGGCTAAGGACGGAAATTGTTTACCTTGTGGACCGAAAGGACACTGGAAGAGAAACTGCCCCAATTATCTTGTCGGTAAAAAGCTTGGAAAGGGAGCAAATGTTGCTTCTGGCTCAGGTATTTATGTTATTTAGATTAACTTGTCTATTACTACTTCCTCATGGGTATTAGACACCGGATGTGGTTCTCATATTTTCATGAATGTGCAGGGACTACAAAGGGTTAGGGAGCTAGCAAAAGGAAACGTTGCATTGGCAATGGAGCAAAAGTTGTTGCATTTGCTGTAGGAACATATAGTCTTAGTTTGTCTTCTGGAATTGTTATAGATTTAGACAGTTGTCTTTATGTACCCACTTTAACAAAGAATATTATTTCAATCCCTTGTTTGGACAAGATTGGTTTTGATATTCATATTAAAAACCAACGAATGTCGTTATCGTTAAATAATGTCTTTTATTGTAGTGCTACATTGGTGAATGGTTTATACTTGCTAGACCTAGAGTCACCGGTGTATAACATAAATACAAAGACGATAAAGACTAAAGAGTCTAATCCTACATACCTCTGGCGTTGTCGCTTAGGCCATATAAACAAAAACTGCATTTCCAAACTCCATAAAGATGGATTGTTGGAATCGTTTGATTTTGAATCATATGATGCATACCTTGTTTAATGGGTCAGATGACTGCTTCTCCTTTTACTAGAATTTGAGAACGAGCAAAGGACTTGTTGCAACTAATACATAGTGATGTATGTGGTCCATTCAATAACCATACAAGATGTGGTTATCTATATTTCATTACTTTTACTAACGATTTCAGTCGTTTTGGATACGTATTTCTTATGAAATACAAGTCTGATGCTTTTGAATGTTGAAAGAATGCAAGAATAAAGTAGAAAATCATCTTAGCAAAAGTATTAAGATGCTTCAATCCGATCGAGGTGGGGAATACTTAAGTCAAGAATTTCGTGACTATCTAAAGAGTTGTGGAATTGTTTCAAAACTTTCTCCTCCGGCCACTCCTCCATGGAATGGTGTATCTGAAAGGAGAAATTGAACTCTATTAGATATTGTTCGATCAATGATGAGACACGCGAACCTTCCAAACTCCTTTTGAGGATTTGCTTTAGAAGCAGCAGCAGCTTTAACTCTAAACAGAGTTCCATCTAAATTTGTTGAAATGACACCATATCAGATATGGACTGGGAGGCATCCTAGTATGTCTTTCTTAAAGATTTGGGGTTGTGAGGCATTTGTGAAATGTCTAGCTTTGGAAAAGCTCAGCCCAAAGTCGGTCAAGTGTACTTTTGTGGGGCATATATCCTAAGGAAGTTAAAGGGTTCTATTTCTACATCCCGCGCTTTTATTTCCGTTGCATTTTGGGGATAACGAATTTTTCCTTTAGAACCGTTGAAAACTTAATCACACCGTACAAAATGTAGTCATTTCAATCTTCTTTCCAACTCCACTGGAATCGCTCCAATCCGACCCCGTTTACTGTGTCAATTATAGGAAAACCCTCCCAACACTCTCAGTTTCACCGACCCAGAAAAACATTCCACTTCAATCGTCAATAACTTTCTACAGGAAACTCTAAATGCTAACCCGTCACCATCCAAACGTAGCACTTTCAACACTCTTTCTAATGCCACAAGAATCACCTCGATCCAACACCGATTACCATGTCAATTATCAGAAAACCCACTCAAATCTTTCTTTTTCCTTTGTTTTTTTTTCCTCTTTTCTTACCATTCTCTCTCCCCTCTCCTTGTAACTGATCCCCTTAATCACTCCCCTAACTCCCACTAATCATGACTTTTCAAAATCCTTACAAACAAGTCTCAATACTTCCTAACATCCATACTCAAGTCGCTAAACTCTCCAACAATAATACACACCAACTAAAATAAAATCAAAGACCAGTCATGCTAACCACGTATGCAAAAAGTCTCTGGCATCTGAATTCGAATTCACCTTTGAAAAGGCTACCATGGTAAAGTTTCATGTGCATGCACTGTGCTAGTAAATTAAAAGTTTTGTGCACTAAAACGAAGATTTCTATCTGAAATTATTTTTCTTTTAAAAAATAGATAAACATGTTTTAAATAGGATTCAAGCTTCATTGTATGAAAGCATAATTTTACTTAATTTGGAGGTAAAATTTTCATGTTTATCGATTTCATAGATGATCATGAATATGATTAATTCTTAATTTCTCCATCTCGTGAAGCTTCAAAATAAACCCAATAAGAGAAAGAACTCATACAAGTTTGGAAAATCACCTCTATGAAATAATCATCAAAGTTCATTAGGTGATCGAAATATATAAGGGATCATTATATATTCCCAGATACGCCAATGAGTTCTACGTCCACGAGCAATCAGTTCTTGATTGTACACCAATTCTCCCTTATTAACTTCCACTTGACCGTTAACACTAATTTTCATCTCCTCTCCCCGAGTCCAGTGGCCGTTTTCTATCTCAATATTTTTACTTGGCCTTGGTGGATCCTCCTTGGATGTTAAGCAAAGAAAAAGGAGACTAGACTCTGGTACCAATTGAAATACCCGATAGGGGTGAACCTAAGAGGGGTGAAATTAGGTTCTAAAACCTTTTTCTCTTTTCTACCAAATTCCTTTCCTAAGTGAACACCTTAACAACAAATATGTTGATTAAGCACATAAATGTGATTCAAAGGATGAATAACTTATATGACTTATGTGTTATATGCACCAATAGGAACACAAGAGAATGTATATCATAAAGGATAAGCTTAAGTCAGGGTTCCATATGCAAAGCTTGTAAGCTCAAACAACACAATTCATAAGACAAACACTAAGAAAGATATATATAAAGCTTACAATAACACTTAGTGGAAGTCTTATAGCCAAGCCAAGCCAAGATATCTAACTCAATGTAAACATATAAAGCTCAAGCAAACAAGTTCTTAAGAGTATAAGCACAATTAATAATGTTTGAACTTGAAAGTAAAGAGATAGAGTTAGAAAATCAAACACAAGGATTTGGAGTGGTTCGATCACAAAGATCTACATCCACTACCTTAGGACACACCCAAGGGTGGGTTTTGTTAAATTCCACTGGCTTGTCTTGAGAGTATCTTTACACGAAAGGACAAAACTATCACATGGCCATTTCTGCACTAAGCAACATTTCAAGGGTAAGGCCAACAAATGTTTCTTTACGCACTAAGCAACCCTTCTTCACCCTTGGGGACCTCTATCTCTAATCTAGTCTACTAAGTGAGGAGGTTTTACGAACACATCAACCATACTTACCTTTTTGGTTCACCACTCACTCTAATTCCTACAATTACAAGAAATATACACTCCACTAAGGATGCCCAAAACCACCACTCTCACAAACAACCTTGCCACACACAACCCTTTGCAATAAATACGAGTCTCAACAAATGAGACTTTACAATTTAGCTCAACATAAAAAATCCCTTAATGGATTTGATAGATACAAATGAAAGCCCTAACTCAAACTTGAGAATAAAAGAATGCGTATGTGAAGCTCTTTCTCAAAATGAAGTATTTTTATGAATGATAGAAAGATTTAAGCTCTAGAAAGTGTTTGATTACTTGTTTAAAATGTGTATAGCAAAGGCCCTCTAATGGGTTGGCTTGTTATGAAAAATCAGCTTTAAAGGCTTTATATAGAGGCCAAAAATCACAAGCAATTCGAGTTACAACAGGTATATTTTTTTCTTGATAGAACAACTCCGGTCGACCAAACTACAGGTAGGTCATCTGGGTGCTTCCGAATCAGAATAACAAGGCTACTGAGCACATCTGGGTCGACCACAAAGAGTGGTTTGGTCGTTCGAACCATAGGCTCGATCAAACGACCTAAAGCATTGTCGTCCGAAAAATATAGCCATTGAAGTCTTTGAACAATCAAATTTGACTAACGACAAAAACACAGCTCAGTCGACCGGATAACACATGTCGGTAGCCCGAGGCCAAGGCCAGGTTGATCGGACTTCAGTACAAAAATGATTTTTCCACTTGGTCAAATTTCTAATGTTCTTAAACTCATGCCTAAGTGTTTTTCAAAGTCTTTTAAAATAAGTTTAAGACCTTAGGCATAAACCAAAGCTAACATATGTTTTCAAAAACCTTTTCAAAGATTAAAACAAAGTAGGAGCTTGAGCTTAACATACTATAAACTCATATTCTCAAATAAGATTAGTGACAAGGATATACCTATGTAGCATATGACTAATCTTCTAGGTCTACAAGTCTTCTAGATGGGTAGACTTCTTTGAGCTTGGCTTGAAACCTTTATCAACCTCTTAAATGTAGTGAAGTCCGTGCAATCTTCTAGGATGTAGTACCTTGGACTTCAATATTTCCTATGTTAAGAGCCTATTTCATGATACTTCAATTGATGATTTAGTAGCTCTTTAACAATTTGATCTTCCTTCTTGACAATGCACCTACTTCCAAGGCTTGTAGAATCCACTTCAAGTTTGTGCCATTGAGTCTTGCAATGTGTAGCTTCTTCTATGTTATACGATGACACATTTGGGGTTCATAGAAGCTATCTTTCCATTTCATCAATGTAAGTGTGAGTGAATAGATCCTATCATCAAAACACCAGCTCATACAAACATGAGAACTTCTTAATGGTTTGTTATCATCCAAACTAGATTGATCACATTAGCTTTTAAGGCTTACAATAACAAAGCTTTACTTGACATAACTTGACTTGGAATACAGTTGCAAAGTACTTACCAAACTTGACTTAACTTGAAAACGGAACATAACGAAAATCCTAAACTGACTGAATTAGACTCCGGACGATCCAGACAGTGGTCCTGTCGGCAAGAAGTCGTCCGGAATTGAGACATAAGCCAGGTCAAAAAGTCTGGTCGACTGGAGGTCGTCCAAACCATCCCTAGATGATGGAAATCTACCCAGTTTGATTGAAGTTGTTGTCCGGGAAAGAGGCAGACGCTTAGTAGTTTGGTCCGAACAATAGGATTGGCCTGCGGACGACCAGACAGGTCGATCGGACTTCAGAACAGGTGATTCCAAGTACAACTTAACAAAGGAAAAAGACATTTTTGAAATCCCCTTTTACCTACCCCAAAATGACATATTTAGACACACTTGCACGTACCAAATAAGACAAAAACAAGAACAACAAATTATATAAACCATACTCTTCATATCTTAACACTTATACATAAGAACTGTGTCACGAGCACCATAATTTACTCATACGGACTAGAAGGATATACTGATTGTTAGACACTAAGAGTATGGTTCAAGCTATGACTCACAAATCCACACAATCGAGCTCAATCGTCTAAAACTAATTGTAAGCAAACTACTAACAATCCCTAACTTTTCGCCAAAGCTAGGAAAGGCCCAGACTGATATAACTCATGGGTTCAGTATGACCCCCTGAACACGGGTCCAGACTGATATATGTTAAATGAATTATTCAGTAGTAAATTGCACAACGACCGTTAGTAGCCCCTAATTATCGTCCAACTAGGGAAGGCCCATGCTGAAATAAACATAACATTGTGAACTCTCGGGTTCAACAAAATATAAAAACAAAAATAAGTGAATAACTCTTACCAAAAGCCTTTTCTAGACAAGAGCTCGAGATTGAGGGCGACACGACCAACATATAGAAATTACGACAACATCAAAGAGAGAAACAATTGAACATTAAACGAATAACAGGAACAAATAAATATATATCATACGCAATTAGATTCGATGATTAACCACAGAAGAATGCAAAAGAATTCAATGCTTCATCAATTTTCAAATGCAGTAAATCATATGCAAAATTCTTTCATTGAAACCATAAATTTAAAATACACAATTCATGCATTTTAGGACAGAAAAACAACGGTGAAGATCCTTACCTTAGAGGCTTAAAAAAAATTACTCCAAAGCAATCGAAACACCAAATTCCAGAAAATCACAGCCTAAATCCGAAGTCAATAACTCTCACCTGAACCGTTGAAAACTTAATCCTACCGTACAAAATTTAGCCATTTCAGTCCTCTTTCATACTCCGCTGGATCGCTCCAATCTGACTCCGCGTACTATGTCAATTATAGGAAAAACCACACAACATTCTCAGTTTCAACATCCCAGAAAAACATTCCACTTCAATCATCAATAACTTTATACATGAAACTCTAAATGCTAATCCGTCACCGGTCAAACGTAGCTCTTTCAACCCTCTTTCTAATGCCACAATAATCACCTCGATCCGACACCGATTACTATGTCAATTTTCAGAAAAACCACTCAGCTCTCTCTTTTTCCCAGATTTTTCTCTCGTTTCTTAGCGTTCCCTCCCCCTCTCCTTGTAACTGATACCCTTAATCACTCCACTAACTCCCACTAATCATGACTTTCAAAAATCCTTACAAACAACTCCCTAGACTTCCTAACATCCATACTTAAGTCCTTCAACTTCCCAACACGTCAAATACGCCCCTTAACATAAATAAACCCAACATATAACACATAAACTCATGCAATAAAAATTAATATAAACCAACAAAAATAAAATAAATGCCAGTTATGCTAACCACATAGGCAAAACGTCATGGGTATCACAATTCGGAATTAATTTTTGAAAAGTTTAACATGGTAAAGTTGCATGTGCATGCACTGTGCTAGTACATTAAAAATTTCGTACACTAAAACCAACGTAGATTGCTACCTGAATTTCTTTTTCTTTAAAATAAAGATAAATATGTTTTAAGTAGGATTCAAGCTTCATTATATGAAAGCATAATTTTACTTAGTTTGGAGTAAAAATTTCATGTTTATCGATTTCATTGATTATCATGAATATGATTAATTCTTAATTTCTCTATCTTGTGAAGCTTCAAAATAAACCCAATAACAGAAAGAAATCATACAAGTTTGAAAAATCACCTCTTTGACATAATCATCAAAGTTCATTAGGCGATCCAAATATATAAGGGATCATTCTATATTTTCAAATACGCCAATGAGTTCTTCGTTCACGAGCAATCAATTCTTGATTGTACACCAATTCTCCATTCAAAACTTCCACTTGACCGTTAACACCAATTTCCATCTCCTCTCCCCGAGTCCAGTGGCCATTTTCTATTTTAATATTTTTACTTGACCTTGTTGTGAAGAAATACTACTCATGTTCCCGAATACCTTGAATCCTCTGCACATTGTTAAAGATAACACCAACTTAAAACTCAAAGGAGAAGAAACATACTTGTCTTTTTTATACAAGTTCTTAGGGTTGGCAGAACCAAGGGGCCAGGGACGGCTACAACCCAACATTTTTTAAAACGCCGCATTTGTAGTTTAAAAATAATTTTCGCCCCCAAAGATACTGTAAGCCCTAAGGGCGAACGAACTCGGTTTTTGATAATGGACAAACATTTGATGTTGTGTCTAATGATCTTAATCTTTGTGATAGAATATCGGAATTCATATTGGAAGCTCTAAGTACTTCAATCAATCCATGATCAAGATTCAAAGTCATATTATTCAAGGCTCATCTTTCAAGATTGAAGATTGAAGACTTAGGTTTGGTTAGATTAGCTTTGTCTTTATAAGTCGTTATCTTATAAGCTCTAACCAATGCTCTCATGAACATAAGCTCTCTACACTCAAGTCTTGCATACATCGTAAACACGTTTTCAAAAGGCTAAGTTTCAAAATGATTCTCATATGTGTTCATATCTCAAAAGCCTTTGATTTCAAAGTATAAGTCTTTTAAAATGGTTTTCTAAATGCTCTTACTTGTTACATATTGAGAAAACCTTTTAGACTTCAATAGATTTCAAAACGTGTGAAAAATCAACATCTCTCAAAGCTCAGAAGGTCGGATCATCCGAGCTTGCCTCGGATCAACCGAGCACAAACAAAGAGTTGAGATGTTGAGCCTCGGTCGACCAAGGCTTGGTTCGGTCGACCGAACTCCCTTGCTTCGGTCATCCGAGTTCGGTTGCGGTCAACCGAACTCTGCGAGAACTAGCCATTATTTGACCGTTGCAGAGTCGTTTTTCAGCATATTTTCAAATGTATAAATACTCCAAAGCTAGAGAATGACTCAAGGACTTGCACATACAATATACATTGATTTTTTATCAAGTCTCAAACACTTTCAAAGTAAATGCTCTTCATCTCTATGATCTAAATATTCAAAGAGTGTTCTTTCTAAAGCAAGACCAAGAGTGTGCATCTTATGTTCTAAGAGAGGATTATTCTTGTACTTCAAAGGTATATATCTTTCACTTAGAAGAGTGAACAACCTTTCTCTTTAACCATCTTATTCCCTTTCTTAGTGATAGGGTTATTCTTGTATAAGTCCTACTTTGTGTGGGCAATTTACTCTTAGTGAGTTTTGTATTGTGGTTATCTTGTAAAACACTTAGTGAGTTATCCACAAGTGTAATATCCTTCTTAGTGAAGTTGTTGAAAATCCTTGGGTGCGGCTCAAGGTAGTGGATGTAGATTCTAAGTGAATCGAACCACTATAAATCCTTTGTCTTGTGATTGGGTTTCATTTTTCTTTTGTTCATCTTGCTCAAACTTACACTAGCCTTGCTTAGATTCGGAAAAGTTTACAATATTAGTTAAAACCCAATTCACCCCCCCCCCTTGTGTTTTACACTTGGTATCAGAGCCTCGTCTTCACATTTAGCTTAATCGCTTGAAGTAAAGATTATGGCCGGAAATTCCGCCTTAGCTTTCTTAGAGGGGTCTTCCACCAATAGACCACCACTCTTTGATGGAAACGACTATAATGCTTGGAAAAACCGATTCAAGATATATGTGTGCTCCATAGATTATTCTTTATGGCATATATTTGAAGAAGGTCCATATGTTCCCATGAAGAGTGTTGATGGTATTCAAGTGCCAAAGCCTGACAATGAGTTAAATGAAGTTGAGTCCAAGAAAATGACTCGAAATTATAAGGCAATGAACATTCTTAGTTGTGCCTTGGATCAAGATGAATACAACCGTGTCCGTGGAAGCAAATCCGCCCACTCTATGTGGAAAATGCTTGAAGTTACTCATGAAGGCACAAATCAAGTCAAGGAGTCAAGGTTAAACTTGCTAGTTAGAGAATATGAGTTATTCTCCATGAAGCCAAATGAATCAATCAATGAGATGAATACTAGATTCACCAATGTGCTAAATGGCTTGAACTCTTATGGCAAGGAATACACTTCCGGAGAAATAAATAGGAAAATTCTCAACTCACTCCCAAAATGTTGGGAACCAAAAGCTCTTGCCATTGAAGAAGCCAAGGACTTAAAGACATATTCACCGGAGGAACTTATTGGCTCTCTACTCACCCTTGAGATGAAGAAAAGGAAAAATGGTTCTAAAAAGGGTATTGATCTTGATTCCATCATTAATCATGAAGATAATGAGAGATTGTTCTTTAATCTCAAAAACTCAAAGTGCATGCTAACCACATGAGATCAAGAAGGGAGTGGCGATGAAGAAGAAGAGGAAAACGCAAATGTTTGCTTCATGGCTTTTGGTAATGAGGTACATCTTTCTCCCTCCACTTCAAATTCTTATGATGATGATGAGGATGATCCTAATGAGCTTCTATGTGATATGTATGATCAATTGAAAAAATGTGCAAAGCAAAACAAAGATATGAAGCTTAAAATTGAATCTTTGCTTGAAGAAAAATCTAGGTTGTTTAGTGAAAATAAAAAGATATGTGATGAGGTTGATTGCTTGAAAATCGAAAATGAAAAGCTTATTGCTACATGCAACACTTCCTCATTAAAGTATCTTGAAGCCTATGATAAATTGTCTTCTCTTGAATGCAAACTTGTTGAGTTTGAGAGTTTAAAAATCAAAGTTGTTGATCTCACCTCACTTGTTGATAAGTTCACCAAAGGAACAAAAGATCTTGATCATATTCTTTGTGTGCAACGTGCTTCAAATGTTAAACATGGATTAGGCTATATACATTCAACTCACTTTGATATTGCTAGCTCTTCCAAGTTACCTAGAAAACACTTTGTGCATGCTAGTACCTCACATAAGCAAAATAGATATCATGAGCATATTCACAAATTTTCTAAGCCATCTACTTGTTGCACATATTGTGGAAAATTTGGACACACTAGTGTTAGATGTAATGTGAAGAAAAAGATTGAAAGAGGAGTTAAAACCATTTGGAGAGTTAAGCATACTTCAACTAACCCCCATGGACACAAACAAAAGTGGGTACCAAAAGTTACTCATCCCTTACTCTTATAGGTTCTTGTAAGTTAAAGGGATGCTCCGGCGCTATGATGTCTCAATGTGTATGATTTTGTCACATAACCGGAGAAGAAGAAGTGCTTGTGAGAGGTGTCAAGTCTCTTTGCAATGGAAATATCACTTTGGTGCTAAAGCAAAAGGACTCCTTGTGGAAAATGAGAAACAAGTCATACCCTATCTTGGAAAATCTTATCAAAGATGAAGAGAAGAATGAGCATGATGGGAGAGCTCAACTACTTCATTGGATTACAAATCACCAAATGATGTCAATGCTCAAGATGACAAAGAAGATTGAGAAGCTCAAGGAACTCATTGAAGAAACTCAAAGTGCAGAAGCATTCATCAAAATCAATGAAAAATTACTAAACTCAATCTCTTTCATTTCCTTGCATTTCATTTCAATGTATCAATTGTTGTTAGAAATGGGCACCTTGAAGCTTTTATAACATGTTTTGCTCTTCATATGTTTTGATTTTTTTGAGCATGTTATTAGTGAGCTTAATGATTTGATCCTTGTGATGAAATCTCATTTTAAAACCCCCTCTCCTCTATTATTTAGTGTCTTATGCTTTGGGGAAGTTTGTAAATGCTATGTTCAGTTTTTACTTGATCTTTAGTTCATATAGGGGTGTTTCTTTTTTGTGTGTTTATATTCAAGACTATAGCATTAATCTTTTGTGGTTGATCATCTAGATGCTTGACTTAGGATGTAAACTCATTATGTGATGTATGCTCAATTGTTCTTATCTTACATCATCACATCACTTGTTGGCTTGCTTTTCATCTTTTATCTCTTATAGCCAACTTGTGTAAGTTATTTTGGAAGTTATATGTGTTATATATGTTTAATTCTTACATATACTCTCCCTTAATAACTTTGAGATCATATTCTTCATTTTCTTATCCTTTGTGATCTCATTATGGTTTTTGGTTAGTATTACTTTAAGAGTTGTTACACTCATTTAACTAACCATTAACTTGTTAGAGGAATGTACTCAAAGTGCTATCTTACACTTCCTTTGCTTCTTTTGGTTGTGATACATGTGCTTAACTTATGAATTCATGGTATCACTTCCACTAGTACTTTGTTAGCTATATTTTCAAGCATGTTTTACAATTGGTCAATTGGTATCAAACTTGGTTTTATCTCAAATAGCTAACATCGTATGCTTGATAAACGGGGAGATTGCGCTTAAAGGTTATGTTCCTTATCTCCTTTGTTTTTAGCTTAGGTTGATATTCTTTTTGAGCCATATATAACCATCTTTTTATTTATGTGTCATTATGGACTCTTTGTATTTAGAAATCAACCAAGCTTATTCAAAATGATCATTCTTCAAATGATTTTTGGTCTTTAGATTTGATCCCTTGGTTCTTGTATTATCAATCTACTAGACCATTAAGATTCTCCATAGTTTTAAAGGTATTTCTATAAGGGGAGAAATCTTAAATTTCATCAAGCTTCTCCATAATTTAAACATTCATCCTTCATTTTCCTTTTAAGGGCATTTTCAAATGGGTTAACCTGGTTGAAATCTTTTTGATTATGCCAAAGGGGGAGAAAATTGGTGTATTGAAATTGGCATTAAAATTGGTGTTTTATCATTGCTTAACTTTATGATTATCTTTTCCTGGCATGTTTTGAGGGGGAGCGTTTATATTTTGAATATATTATATTTCTCAAAACTAGCCTTGTGATGGAAGGAAGGAGGAAACACTACAAGAAAACAGGAAAATAGCTACGGACATATCAGTCGCTAATCAGTCGCTAAACTGAGAATAGCGACCGTTTAGCGACCGACTTTTTTTTTTAGTCGCTGATTAGCGACGGTTTTTTAGGTGGCTAATTTGCGACTGTTTTTTCGGTATCTAATTTGCGACTGTTTTTCCGGTCGCTAATTGGCGACGGTTGTTCGGTCGCTAATTTGCGACTGTTTTTTCGGTATCTAATTTGCGACTGTTTTTTCGGTCGCTATTTGGCGACGGTTTTTTTGGTCGCCAAATGTAGAACTTTTGCGACGGTTTTATCCGTCACTGATCAGTCACTAGACTGGTTTTTTTTTTTTTAAAAAAAAAAAATTTAATATTAAGTTGCTCACTACCAAAAAAAACCAAAAAAAATAGCCATATGCAAAATCCAAATCATATGTACAAAACAAAAGTGTATGAATTACATAGAAAGACTTTTACATATCATATACAAATCCATATCACATATCTAAAACAAAATCACAGTACAAATTATATAAAAAGACTTGAAGCATCCAATAACAAACTTTAAAGACTTTTGCAACTTGTAGTTCCAAACCTTGTCTTTATAATCATCACCTGCAAAAAACACAATAATATTGTAATTATTTTTATGACACGAAGAGAATATCTATTTTTCCCATTATCTTGAAATGCAAATGTATAGTATAAATGTGAATGTATCTTTCAAGCATATTATGAACAAGAAGCATGGAAAACTGCAAAAATATGCATGCACTGTGAATTGCGAAAGAAACATAACTAATTTCTACCGAAACAGCTGATATAACTCTGTTCTTTTTTTTTTTTTCTTTTTTTTTTTTTTTTTTTCCAAATAGAATACTAGAAATTGAAATTTATCCTTGAATCATATGTTAAACATTACACAAGTCTAGCTTCTCGTAATAGATGTCAATGCTTAAAAGGCAGAAAAATAATGATTTCACCACCAGACACGCGAAGTTTTAAGTATATGTAAATAAACACTAACTTTGCAGGTATATGTACCTGAACTTGTCTGCAGTGAGCAATACCTAAAATGAGAGAGGCCACTTTATTCCTGACCCGGGCACATTGTTGTTACCAATCCTCTGTTCGATGCAAACATTCATCAAAATAAACAAGAAGTCTTAGAAGAAAAGGAAACAATAAAGGAATACATCTGCACATGTCGGATAGAATATTTACCTGGAGATATTCTTTCACAAGTATCCCTTTATTTGGTGTGTGTCGTATCTTTTCTGTTTTCTATATTCTGTCAACCACGACTGAGTAGAATATGCTCGGATCCCCTCAACTATAGGTAATTGGCACATCTGACACTTCTCTTTTTGTTGAACTAAGTTCTCATCACAGCTTGTACATGTGCACATGTGCATTAATGGAAAAAAGAATGAAAAAAAAGTAATTCCAAAAAAAAAAAAAGATGTTTATTTATCAGCTAAGAGAAACTAATGTACAAATTGAGATGTAGATGTCACAAATTAATCTGTATCGTGAGCAAATGCTAGAACTTAGTACCTGTAAAGTAAGGAATTTATACTCTGCTCCTTACATACGCAACAAATTCCTTTCTTACACAATCCCATTTGGCCTCATCCTCAAAGAAAACGTTTTACCAAAACTAAATGAAGTCAATAGATTGCAATCCTCAAAGAATGAGGCAAATAGAAAGAATTATAACACTACATCAAATAATTAATTGGACTAGTGATATTCTCCACATAAACAAGATTCAAGCTAAAAAACAGTTATACTACCTCCTTTCCATAAAAACAGTTAAATGACTTATATTATTTAATGGAAGGAGTATTAAAATTCGGCATTGACATTAAAATTACCTTAGACTCTAAGAAGTCGCAACTTGTTCGAAAACGCGATGGCAATCCAATCAGTCGTGCAGCTGAGACCACCTGGAGTTGATTAATCTCGGAACCAGTCGAATACATCGACATAGCATCAATTCCATTAGGGCCAGCAACACCGGGTAATTCCCATATAAGAGCTTGCCCATCATCTCCAAAGCAGAAGAAATATGTCTACTACTTTGGGGAGCCCAAGCAATGGCGTTCACACTTGCCTCGATGCCTCTCCAATTCAGCCACGAGCATAGTTGGGGACCTAATATCCAAAACCACAACCTTGTTACTATCCATTAACATTGTCGCCATGTACCTTAAATCCCTGTTTGTTCCAAGCCAATCTCAATAAAGGAGTATCGAGTCGAGGACTTTCGTATATGATTGTTGAGTGTTCTTTATCCCTCAAATCAAAAATTCGGACCGACCCATCAGCTGAAACAGAGGCGAAAACCCCTGCCGCCCCAAGCGATGTCGTGAGACCTCTTTATCGTGGGCAATTAACTGAGTTTCCACAACCCCTTTTTCGATATCCCAAATTGTGCAAGTAGTATCGATGCTGGAAATCCCGAATTGTCGTTCCAGTCGAATGATGTTAAAGGGGGCGCAGAATTCACTACTCTTGCTGTTATTAATAGTGGAAATTGGTTCAATTGATGAATCACGGACTTCCCGAGATCGAGGTAGTCGCCGGGAGGAAGCTAGTAGATCGGCGGAGGTGGGCTTAGGATGGAACATTAATTTGGTGGGCGGGTAAGGATGATCGAAGGAGAGAGCCGGAATGGGTTTGATTGAGAGAGTTTCTTCGTCGAAGGACAGGATGTCTACTCGGTTGTTGAGTTCCTCTATGAAACTTCCGACGGCGAGGGGACGGCGGCGAGGGTGGGAAGCGGCGGAGGAAGAGAAAGCCATGGAATAGATAGGGTAAGGACTTTCATAAGTGACGGATTTTTCGAATCTGAGAAGAGGTTCTTGAGATGAATTTTCCATTTCTCTGATGCTTTGAGATGAGCTCTAGATTCGCCTCCCGCCTCCTCCACCGCCATCACCCTCTTCACAAGCAGCCCTTCACCGCAGCTACCATCGCAAGATCCAAATCCATAATTTCTTTCTTCCAATCGCAACATAACCCCTCCCAAATGCGTTTCCTCTCTACACGATTCGGTCCCCGCCCTCACCGACCATCAAGACCGGGCATCGGATACCTTTTCCAGAGATTTCGATGGGACTGGACGGACATGGTCCATGTTAAAGCAGAATCGGTGGATCTGAGCGAAGAGAATAGGAGGAGGAGAGAAGAGGAGGCGGCGATTTGAAGTTAGGTCTTGTGAAACGAGAGGATATCCTGAGACTTAGTAAAGTTTTGATAGGGGAGTGTTCTAGTCCTTGATACGACGTAGTATTATCCTTCGGTCGCTATTTTAGTTACCAAACTTACATTTATCCCTTTATTTATTTTTGAATATTTTATTAATAAATTTGGTCGCTATTCGGTCGTTATTTTAGCTACCGAATTGCGACCGATTTGACTAATTCGGCCGCTAATCGGTCGCCCCTAAGATCATTAGCGATGGAATAGCGACGGAATCAATTAAAAAATTATAAATCTAAAAACCGACATCGTTCAAAATGCGAGTACGAACTAATATAAATATTTTAGTAATTATTTGTTTATTAATAATCAATTATTAAAATTTTAACTCCATCACTTAATGATTCACGTAAATGTACACACAAATGTATTACTTGAATTGTTTTGCTTCGAGTATATATAGGTATTTCGTGAATAAGTATAAGTTTTACTTGTCTGAATATTCAAGTCAATGTATGTATGTATATATATATATATATATATATATATATATATATATATATATATATATATATATATATATATTAGTAATAGTAACTAAAATAGGCAAAATGTTTCTATATATCCTTAAAAACCCCGCTATTTTATAAAAAAACGGAATCCGGGGAAAATATTACCGACCGAATAGCGACCGTCTTGGCAAATTCGGTCGCTATTCGGTCGCCTCTGGCTTAATAGCGACCGACCACCCTAAAAAAATTATAAATCCGAAAATCGAAATCATTCGGAATGCGAGTACGAACTAATGTGAATAGTTTAGTAATTATTTGTTTATTAATAATCAATTATTAAAATTTTAACTCCATCACTTAATGATTCACGTAAATGTACACACAAATGTATTACTTGAATTGTTTTGCTTCGAGTATATATAGGTATTTCGGGAATAAGTATAAGTTTTACTTGTCCGAATATTCAAGTTAATGTATGTATATATATATATATATATATATATATATATATATATATATATATGTATTAGTAATAGTAACTAAAATAGGAAAAATGTTTCTATATATACTTAAAAACCCCGCTATTTTATAAAAAACGGAATCCGGGAAAATATTACCGACCGAATAGCGACGGAATTTGTCACTATCCGTCGCTAATCGGTCGCCCAACCCTAACCATAATTTCGTCGGTATTCGGTCGTTATTTTCGGTTGGTATTCCGTCGGTATATATTCCGTCGGTAGTCGGTCGTTAACTTCCGTCGGTATTCGGTCGTTATATAGTCCGTCGGTAAACGGTCGTTAATATCCGTCGGTAGTCGGTCGTTAAGGGTGAACAAAACGACGTCTTTTCAATTTGGTCAACTGGACCGATGTGGCCGACGTAGGGGCGACGGAATAACGACCGTTAAGTTTTCGGTTTCTAGTCGGTAGGTATTCAGTCGTTAAATTTGTGACATAAAAATTCGGTCGCTAAATTCAGTCGCTATTTAACTGTTTTCTTGTAGTGAAAGGAGGTTGGTAGGGAAATAGGGCTCTTCTAAGAGTCCCTAAATGATATGGCAAAATAAGGTTTTATGCTAGTGCTTTGAACTCCTATTATTTCTTGATTTTATCTTCTAAAGTACTAGCTTTGAACTTAATTGTTCTTAGAACCTTTTGCCATGCTTCCTTGTTCTTAATTATGTCCATATTCTATCTTATTAAATCAAAGTTTGTCATAATCAAAAAGGGGGAGATTGTAAGCCCTAAGGGCGAATGAACTCGGTTTTTGATAATGGACAAACATTTGATGTTGTGTCTAATGATCTTAATCTTTGTGATAGAATATCGGAATTCATATTGGAAGCTCTAAGTACTTCAATCAATCCATGATCAAGATTCAAAGTCATATTATTCAAGGCTCATCTTTCAAGATTGAAGATTGAAGACTTAGGTTTGGTTAGATTAGCTTTGTCTTTATAAGTCGTTATCTTATAAGCTCTAACCAATGCTCTTTACACTCAAGTCTTGCATACATCGTAAACACGTTTTCAAAAGGCTAAGTTTCAAAATGATTCTCATATGTGTTCATATCTCAAAAGCCTTTGATTTCAAAGTATAAGTCTTTTAAAATGGTTTTCTAAATGCTCTTACTTGTTACATATTGAGAAAACCTTTTAGACTTCAATAGATTTCAAAACGTGTGAAAAATCAACATCTCTCAAAGCTCAGAAGGTCGGATCATCCGAGCTTGCCTCGGATCAACCGAGAACAAACAGAGAGTTGAGATGTTGAGCCTCGGTCGACCAAGGCTTGGTTCGGTCGACCGAACTCCCTTGCTTCGGTCATCCGAGTTCGGTTGCGGTCAACCAAACTCTGTGAGAACTAGCCGTTATTTGACCGTTGCAAAGTCGTTTTTCAGTATGTTTTCAAATGTATAAATACTCTAATGCTTGAGAATGACAAAAAGGCTTTTACATCAAAGTTACATTGATTTCTTATGAAGTCTAAACACCTTCAAAGAAAATGCACTTCATTTCCATTATCTAAATCATTCAAAGGTGACATTTCTAAAGCAAGACAAAGAGTGTGCTTCATATGTTCTAAAGAGCTAAAATTCTTGTACTTCTAAGGTATATATCTTTCACTTAGAAGAGTGAACAACCTTTCTCTTTAAACATTCTTATTCCCTTTCTAAGTGATAGGGTTATTCTTGTATAAGTCCTACTTTGTGTGGGCAATTTGCTTTTAGTGAGTTTTGTATTGTGGTTGAGTTGTAAAACTCTTAGTGAGTTATCCACAAGTGTAATATCCTTCTTAGTGAAGTTGTTGAAAATCCTTGGGTGCGGCTCAAGGTAGTGTATGTAGATTCTAAGTGAATCAAACCACTATAAATCCTTTGTCTTGTGATTGGGTTTCATTTTACTTTTGTTCATCTTGCTCAAACTTACATTAGCCTTGCTTAGATTCGGAAAAGTTTACAAGATTAGTTAAAACCCAATTCCCCCCCTCCTCTTGTGTTTTACAGATACTTTTAAAATGAAATTCTAGGCATAGAAGTTTCTAAATGAGCATGTTTCTATGGCTTTTGTATATGCTACATAAATATTTATGTGGCCATCATATCCAAATATTCTCTTTTGAAGAAATGTTACACAATGACAATTCATAGAAAATATGAATCATAACATAACATTATATTCACAATTCAGAATTAAATTTTGAAAAGTTTAGCATGGTAAAGTTGTATGTGCATGCACTGTGCTAATACATTAAAAGTTTCGTACACTAAAACCCACGAAGATTTCTATCTGGATTTATTTTTCTTTTAAAAATAGATAAACATGTTTTAAATAGGATTCAATCTTCATTGCATGAAAGTATAATTTAACTTAACTTGGAGGTACAAATTTCATGTTTATCGATTTCATTGATGATCATGAATATGATTAATTCTTAATTTCTCCATTTTGTGAAACTTTAAACTAAACCCAACAACAGAAAGAATTCATACAAGTTTGGAAAATCACCTCTTTGACATAATCATCAAAGTTCATTAGGTGATCCAAATATACAAAACGAACTATAAAGGGTAAATATAGCTTGAGTGCAATAGTTCTTTTCTCTAAAGGAACTTACCTAAGTTCTTGAATATACTACAATTGGAATACTTTCTAACGTACATGAACTAATAATTAGAGCTTAACATGAATCTAACTAAAACATATATTTCAGAAAAGCAAGTTTTTTCAGTTTCCCTCTATAAGAACCTAAGTAAAAAAAATCACCAGATTTGCACTAAATTTGCACTAACTTGTTCGGATACTGAAAACAAAAGAAAATTGGAGATTTGTTTTTATGTAAATGGAAGATTACTTTAATTATTTGCCCAAAACATTAGAGGCAACTACACGAGGATAATCATGCATCCAAATAGGGATTGGATGGCCAAGTGGGTAAGGTCATCACACTTGGGGCTTAGGTCCCAAGTTCAATCCTTGTATCTCACACAAGGGAATGATTTAATTGTCATTTCTTTAGCTCCCTTGTGTGGATCTTATACTCCCCTCTTGGGGCACCCGCTCAACGGGCTTATACGACACCCGCTCATCGGGACTTCTACGACACCCGCTCAACGGGACTTCTACTACTCCCCTCACGGGGCACCCGATCAACGGGCTCTTCTACGACACCCGCTCAATGGGACTTCTACTACTCCCCTCACGGGGCACCCGCTCAGCCGGGCTTCTACTACTCCTCCTCTGGTGAGGTCGACCTCCTCTGGAGAGGTCTAATAAATATAAAATAATTGTAATAAACTAGATCATACTTATAAATGGTCTAGTTTTTTTTTAAAAAAAAAAAATAATATAAAAAAAAAAAAAAAAAAAATCATGCATCCAAATGAAAATTTTACTAGTGTATGGGTAACTAGATTGCCCAATTCGTCTAACGAAAATTAAGAAAAGACTAAGCTTAGGAAAGATATCCCTTATGGAATGTATAACATGACCAATGCAAGGCAGGTTTTCTTCTGGTCCTATAATAAAGCCTTGACAATGGCTTGCAAATTATAACCGAGTTTTAATTGAGAATGGAGACTAATAAATTTATATTTCTTAAAATTGAAATGTATAATGGAATCAGGAAAAAATAATATGAGACACCCCATTATTTCAGACAAGATTCGAAGAATCGATACAGAAACCCATATAACCCTATCAATTACTCACCACTTAAATTTTATAATTGGCATTGGAAATTGATGTATCCATATCCAATGAAACTCCTAAAACATCAAGCAAGCTTCGAAATCAGAAGTAACAATGCTAGTCTAGACAAATTAAATAACATCAAATTAAAACCTTATTCTCAACAAATAAAGGACTATTCTAATCACGGATGGTAAAACAAAGACAATCTTCTATGAATAAAACATATAATCAATAAATAACAAAAACCTGCTTATAAAGCAATAATTTTAAAATGCATAAAACAATCGAAGGGAAGAAGAGTGTGAGTAGTTCCAAACACATTAGCGGTCGGAATAATATTACAAGGCAATTCTTGACCTAAAATTTTCTTCTTCAAGTAAAAAGTGCTTCGTCATCTGAGGGCAGGAAATAATAGCCCTGGGGAACTCATCATGATTAAGACGAGGCAAAGAAGGATTTCGGTTATTATTACCAGAGCCTGCAGCCATCGGAGTTGCACTATAAATGAGAGTAGAGATGGTAAAAGTGGAGATTATGTTAGGGTTTTCTTAAACTGAGACAGAATTGAAAAGGTTTGCAAGGGGCGAGGCTTTAGAATTGAGAGTTAGAAGTTCGAAAAGCGGAGATGAAATGAGACTTCTTTTGCAAACAGGGGAATCATTTCGTAGTTAACGTTTTGGCCAAATGGAGATATTTAGGTGAAATCAAATTTTGAAGGATACCTATTGGGTGTTTGTACCAAGGTTGTTAAAAACGCGTTTCTACGTAGACTCGGTGGAGGGGTGAAAAATCGTAAACTCGTGAATCGTAAAATAAATCGTAAAATCGTATCGAAATTAATATATATATATATATATATATATATATATATATATATATATATATATATATATATATATATATCGTAGGAGTTACAGACATGGATGAAACAAGAAAAAAAGAAGAGTTACTGACCATACAGGTAGAATAATCCGTAAGCTATTGGGTATAAGATGGTAATTAAAATAGACCGCATCAAGCAACTAAAGCAATTCAATTGAGTAAACTGAAAATAAAAAAATTAACAAGAGAAAAATCATATAGTAAAGTACAGAGTTATATCATCTTAAGATAACAACTAATGCCCAAACTAACAGCTCACATAGCAACATGACAATTTAAGGGTGAAGACATTGCTAAAGGTCAAACCTCGACAGAAGGATTGCATACAAACTACAGAATCCTACAAAGCAAGTAAATACTTCTGAGCAATGTAAGTTCTAATCCTCCACTGGATTTTCGTAGCTGCATTATTTAGCTTTTGCGCTCTTTGTGCATCAAGCTCAGCCATTTGACCAGCTTCATTTTATCAAAAAAAAATTCATCTAAATCCTAAAAGCATTCTGCTTTCAAATGGGAATATGTTCATGCGTCATCCACTCATCCGAATTAGAACTTTACAGACTAAAAAGTCCTCATATTAGAGCAAACATATTCATAACTGGGTCTTAATAGAGCAAAATAATGTGAGTAATTCGAGAATTTAATTGAATTGAAATCTAGGGTTTCGAAGAACTTTACCTGTATAAATTAATTGATGATGAAAGAGTAATTTTGTGCTTGAAGACTTGACCGTCGGAGAAGACGCTGCCGTCAGAGCAGGAACCGTCACCGACGGAGCCGCCGAACTAGTAAAAACTGGACAGTTGGGAGTAGCGGCGCCGGAAGCTGCTGAAGTCGTCTGTGATCGGAAACAAAACACAACGACAACGATGACGATGACGATGTGGTTGTTGTAGATTTTTGGTGAATAAGAGTTTATTGGATCGATTAGGATGACGATGTAGAACTTCTTTCCCGTTGTTCTCCCCAAAAAAATATTCAGTCCATTTTTTGTTTAGAGAAATTAGGTGTTTTTGAATTTAAAAAAAAATAATAATTGGGTGACCCGACTCGACCCGAATTTAATAATAACCCGACCCATCATACTTTTGGTAGAATCGGTAGAAACGTACGTTTCTACGTTTTTACGTTCCGAATCAACGTTTCTACTCCGTTTCTACCAGATTGCGTTTTTACTCACGATTCAACACGTTTTACCTCCGTAGAATCGTAAAATCGTACGTTTCTACGTTTTGACTTGCGTTTTTAACAACCTTGGTTTGTACCAAGTATGGGTGTTCGAGAAAATTCAAACAGTGATAAATTGGTCAAGGAAGTCGTACCTCAGTGGGGTAAGCCTCTACCCGTGATCAAGAGGTCCCGGATTTGACACCCTCCCCTTACGTGGGGCAATAAAAATTCTCCTCCTCTGGTAAGGGAGAATTTAAGGTTGCTGACAAATAATAATAATAATAATAATAATAATAATAATAATAATAAATTGCACTACTTTGCACTAAACTGCACCAATTATGCGATTTATTTTTTAATTGGTTTGATTGTGATTTGAAAATTTTCAAAACCACAAATTTAACGCGGTATAAAAACTTTCTAACACTGATTCAACTGCAACACAGGTATATAATATAGTTAAATTAGAATAGATAGTTAGTCTAAATACTCGTTTAAAATAATATTTGCGTGATGAATTATTTGAAGCAAAACAAAGTATTAATGTTCAGTACTCCACATAACTTTATCTTAACTCTTCATTTGTGTTTGCTTCCATGTTATGAACTTTGTTCATGAAATATGAAAACACGTAGAGTGCGCTAATTTAAAACACTTCTAACAATTTACTTATGAAAAAATAATTAACACAACATCTTTATAGTAGTGTATCATACTTAGAACTATAATTAACTAGCTATTGTCGGGCACAGTTAATGTGATATTCGGGACTTTGGTTTACATGTTTTGCATGATCTTATTTGATTTGGCATGTTTAATTGCTTTATGTGTATATGTTAAGTTATTCGTTTGTCGAGAGGCGCTTTGATGAGGTTAGGAAGTAGAAGGATCTAAGTGTGCATGTTAAGAAGTTGAGGAACTACTTTGTATGGAATTTAAAAGGGTAGTTAGTGGGAGTTAGTGGGAATTAAGGGGGGAAGTTACAAAGGAGAAAGGAGAAAAGGAAAGAAAAACAAGAGAGAAATGCAAAGCTGGAAAAACAAAGTGCCGAGTTTAGAATTACAAGTTTAAGGATCAAACGGAATCCGATCGGAGTGATTTTTGTTGAAAAAGTTAGAAGATTTGTAAACTAGACAGTGGAGATCTGTTTCCAACGGTCGATTTGTGAGGAATTACTTGTGGGATTAGGCTGAAATTTTTGGAATTCGGGGTTTTGTTCTTTTTTAGGAATTTAACTTTAAGCGTTTAAGGTAAGGATCTTACACCTTTCTTTTTCTATCCTAAAACGCATAAACTAAATTTTTAAGTTTGGATTATGATGAAACGTTTTTGCATATGTTTATCGCATTGAAAACTGCATGTAGTATTGAACTGTAATTGCATTGTTTTGTGGTTGATCGTCGTGTCTTTTATTGAATTTTAATTATGGTGTTGTGTGGTTGATCATCGTGTCAATTTGAGTGTGCTATATGTATAATTGTTATTTGTTAATTTGTTGTTGTTGTTGTTGCTATTGTTGTTGATGTCGTAATTGTTGCATGTTGTGTCGTCTCTCCAATCTTGAGCTCTTGTCTAGAAACTTCTTTATAGCAAGAGTCATTCCAAATATGTGTATATGTTTCGCTGAACTCGAGCGTTCGCGATGATATGATTATGTCTTGTCTAGGCCTTCCCTAGTTGGGCGATAATTAAAGGCTACTAACGGTCGTTGTGGAGTCCACTAAAGTGGGTGATGACATAACAAAATAATTACTTGTATATTCTTTTTTTTAGGCTCAATTGTAGCTCCCACTTTCCCTCCGGCATGACTCGAACTCCCGACCTAGTGGTTGGAAGTGAAGCATCTTACCGCATGAGATGCGCTTCGTTGTCAACAAAATGATTCCTTAAATACTGGCCCCATTCGTTCAGGGGCTATCTGATCCCATGAGTTATATTCTGGGCATTTCCTAGCTTTGGCCATAAGTTGGGGACCGTTGGTAGTTTGCTTTAGAGTCGGATTTAGACGATTGAGCTCGGTTATATAGAATAGTGTGTCTTAGCAAGAACCATACTCGAGTGTATAATAATCGAATGTATGTCTGGTCCGTAATGAGTAATTCATGGTGTACATAGCACGAATCCGATGTAAAAATGTTGCATATGATGAGTACGGTTTATTGCATTGTTGTTCTTGTTTTGGTCATATTTTGGTATGTGAAAGTTGGTCAAAATATGTCATTTTAAGTTGGGAAAGTTTGATTTCAGAAGAGTGGTTTTCCTTTGTTAAATTGCACTGAAAATGTGAGTTATGGATCTCAGACGACCTTCGGTAACCTAGATGGAGATTCTGATCGTCCTAAACAAACTACTGGGGCTGTTTCTGAATTACGGAATACTCCTTTGGTCGACCAGAAGAGCCTTCAGATCGTCCAGGCTTTTTGACATTCTAATGCCTCATATGCATCGTCCAGAGCCTTCATCCCGAGCCTTCCTGGACCTTTTATGGATTGTTTTCTGTTTTGTAATCAAGCTAAGCCAATTACAAGACTGTTTCAAGTTATGTCAAGTGTATTTCAAGTGGTTAATGATGTTTTCAGGTCAAGCAGTTATGTTTGATACTTCATCCCAATGGTGTTTGATCCTTACTGTGATAGTGCATCTCATTCCTTATTCTCTTTTGCAGATTATGACGTGGACGTTAAGTATGAGGAATGACATTTATGGAACTGATATAATAGCTCAGTTTAGCTTGTTATTCTTGAACATTTATGTTTCCGTTATGTAAAAACAAGTTTGATACTTTGGAGCAAAGATTTATGATGTAATACATTTGAGTTTCTTTAAGTTAATGTATTGATGTTATTTCGGATTTTAGTAATGATATAATGTGGAGATTATCCTTTTTGTTTATGGGTGGGTTCAGTGTCTCATTTGTAGATTAGACACCATTAGGTCACCTCCATGTTACAGGGTGTGACATAAGTGGTATCACAGCAGGAGCGACCATCACCAAAGAGCAATTCCTAGGTTGCCTTTAGATGCCCCTCAACGTTGAGAAAAATATGAGACTCATTTGAACCCTTCCATCGCAGTATAATAGGCAACCTTTGAGTTGTCATCCTTGCATCCCTTATGTGCAGCCCCTTCATAACAAGAAATTTGTCCATCACGCCTCGGAATTCAGCCAATAGTGAATGAATAGAGATGGTTTTCCCTTCATAAAAAAAATTACACCTCGTTTTCCATAATATCCAACAAACATAACAATAAGTAATGACTCTCACTTTGTACTCCCCGAAAGGATCTCGATGCCCACTAGGCCATTAATAGTCCACTTATAGACCTATACATGTGAAGATTCACTGCTATCCCAATCCGGGCAGCTGCAAAAATTCATAGAGCTTTCACTCTCAAGCATGTGAGAAAAAGATGGTCATAATACTCTTGTCCTCGAAAACAACTACATCTCGAAGCAAG
The DNA here is from genome assembly GCA_026122235.1 of Vinca minor. Lineage (NCBI taxonomy): Eukaryota > Viridiplantae > Streptophyta > Magnoliopsida > Gentianales > Apocynaceae > Vinca > Vinca minor. Next base: position 113,999 of record JAOCZM010000204.1, on the reverse strand, counting down.
AGGGATCCCCTACCCCATCATATCCTCATCTAGTGTAGAATAGGAATTTAATCATTTCCACATGAATATGGAGATTGAGAGAGAGATTACCTTCGACCAGATACACTTACGCGTATATTGAGTTGCTCGTCCTCCTTGGAGCTTTTTGATGACCGAAAAAAGTGTAAAGAATCCGAAATTTCCCCCATCCATACTAGTTCATCCAGCACAACATTGTTCACATAAGTATCCGGTAATTGCCCAACACAATCTGTCGAAGTTCATTGAAGGAGCCGCTTCTTGTCCTACCCTTCAAAGCCACAAAAGTATTTGATCCTTGCTCTCCTTAGGTGCTCATTCGGTGCCAAAATGAGCTTTTCCCAACTATCCTGCAAACTCAAATTTTCATATAAAATCAAAGAATTTCTCCCTCACGCTAGCAAGCCTGTCAGTTCTTCCACTTGGTCCTTAACCGACACCATTCTCCGCCAAGATGGTGAGCATCCCGCCACCACTCCACCCTTCTTAACATGATCTAATTTAGCACAATACTTGTTATGCAAAAACTCCGCCCATAAAGTTTCTATTGAGCGAAAGCTCCACCACATTTTATAAGAGAATTTGTGTAATAATGAGATAGTGAAGCAACCCCTAGGCCATTACAATGCACTTTCCTACAAACTCATTTTCAAGACATCCATGTCCTTTCAATCCCCTCGGTACTACCCCATAAAAAAGGTGAAAACATTCTCTCAATATTCAACAAGACCATCATAGGTGTACAAGAAGCCACCAGAATATGCAAAGTCATCGTGGAGAGAACATGTCAAATAAGTAAGATACGGTCACCCATTCCAAGCCAACCTTCAATTCGTAAAGCCACGGAATCAACCAATTTTTGATAGTATTGTACATTTACTTGTCCCTGGAAAATGGGACATCCAATCTATGTCAATGCGAAATCTTGTTCTAAAAAACAATCACATGTTGGATAGTCACTGACCACAGCCGCACTAGTTTTTTAGGAAGCAAAAAAGCTACTCTTGCTCACATTAACTACTTGGCCCGATTCCCTTTTATAGTTTTTCAAAAATTGAACCAGATTTTCCAACCTCTTCCGACTGTCCCTTGTGAAAATCAAGATACCATCTGCAAAAGCAAGATGTGAAACAATAGTTGGTTGTCGCGGAACATAATAAGGCTACACAATTCCAGTTTGATATAAATAATTCAGTCCCCTTGATAATACTTCAGTAGAGAGTAGGAATAGTAATGGAGAAACAAATTTTTTACTCCCCAAGTTGCATTACAATATCCTTGAGACATTCCATTGATAAGGACCTAAAACCAATTAGAACGCAAAGAATAGTAGATCAATTGTTCAAAGTGTGGACCAAACCCCTATCTTACTAGCTCCGCCAATAGAAATAAATGAGAAACCTTATCAAACGCCTTCATGATATATAATTTTATCAATAAATTCCCACCATGAATCCGTCTATTAAGCACAGTTTCCATAGCTAGCAATATATTACCAGATATTGATCTATCTTTCGCAAAACCAGTTTGGTTAGGACATATTAACCTCGACAGGATATTAGCAAGTCAGATTGCAATAACCTTAGATAATATTTTGATTGTAAAATTACACAACGATCTAGGGCGGAATTCACCAAAATGCGAATGACTTATTAAATTTGGGATAAGGAAAATAAGAGTGCTTGCCATGGCTCTTAGAACTGGCAATCCCACCCAAAAATCCATTACCTCTCGGTGCACATCTCGTCCTACAATCTACCAACAATCTTGATAGATCCACCCGAAAACCCATCCGGACCAGAGTTAATATACTAATTAAGCAAGAAAATGGCATCTCGGGTTTCCTTCAATGTAGGGAGTATCAATAATGCTCTATTATCCTTTGAAGTAATCAATTCCGGAATAATCCCCAGCAAATCCGAGCCAAGTGTAGTGGTTGATTCATCCGTGTATAATTCCTCAAAATATTTAATCACTTCTTCTCCAATATCTTGCTTCGTGGACAGCCATTGCCCCATGGAATTTTGTATACGAGCAAATATACATAGGACGTCTTTTATTTTTGCACAAAGCATGGAAGTATTTTGTATTTGAATCCCCTTCATTTAACCACTTGATTTGAGATCTTTGGCGCTAATACATCTCCTCGACCTCCAAATAAAAGGTATATTGATCCTGAGCCATTTTAAGATCCTCTCCTAGTTGAATAGTTGGATTCTCATCGAAAGTCTTCTCTGCTCCTAATACATTTGTCACGGCATCCTTTAACATCTGGTGTACATTACCAAATGTATGTGAATTCCAATCCCGCAAAGTACCTTTAAGTCTCTTTAGTTTTCCCATTACAGTCAATATACCATTCCCATAATAGTCTTTTACCCAACATTCTGCTACTACTGATTTGAACAATGCATGCTTCGTCCACATATTTTCATACCGAACGAAGAGACCTTTGAGATCGCTCCTATTCTTACTCGACATAAGAGAGGGAAATGATCTGCGACTGTTGGATGCAAATGTTCCACCCTTGTACTATCAAACTGATCTCCGCATTTTGTGTTGATTGCCTCCCTATCCAACTGACGCAAAAGAGGCGGACTAGCTTCTCGGCACCATGTGTAAGGGTTGCCCGAGAAAGGAAACCCTTACACATGACACATCGAATAGATACCAACCCCCCAAAGTTTCCTTGAATTCCATGATAGGTAAAGGGGACGGAATAGAGCCTAAGCTCTCCGATTCGTGAAGCACTAATTAAAATCACCTTCAACAAGCCAAGGTACATCATACAGCCCATTTATTGGCATGAATTAGAATTTTTCTCGGTGATCCTTAAAGATTTTCGAGTCACTACCCTTTTCACATTTTGTTTGGGCTGCTTCGGCTTTGGTTCTTCTTCATGAACTTGATAATGTGATAATCCACGACAGATTTTTCTCCTTCTGTGATGCTCTTTTCTCGCTGCATGATTTTTTCCAATTCCTTAGAAAAAGCCCTAGATTCAGACCATCCCTCTCTTGGAACCACAATAGGCCTTGATTTACTACCATGAAAAGATTTCGAACACGCAACCCTTGGAATCTCTATCTCGACCATAGAATTAGTTGCCAAGAATAATTTTGAATCATCCTTTGCCCCAATGATCTTCCTTTTTATCCGTGAACAGTGGCATATCATCCACGGTTCGCTTAACGCCGGTCACTCATTCTTTATCCACCATTTGTTTCATCAACACAATCAAGGTAGGGGAAACCGACAATCTACTTATCGAAGCCTCAACCTGATTACTTCCCCACAATTCCCCTTATTCTCGTATCAATACCAAAGGACTCATCATCCCATTAGTATTTGGAGTTTCCACCAATGCCTATTTTCCTTTCATTAAGACTTCTTCATCCCCTTGAATCTTCTCAGCCCTATCCTTATAGGATTGTTAACTTCCGTCTTCTTCAATTCTGGCTTTTCTTAATTAATTAATCTCTTCCGGCTGGTACATTACCCACAACCCTCCCGACTTCAATGTGCAAGAGAGATCATTTGCAACTTCTCGGCGTAAAATTTCACTTTTATGACGTCGACCCTCGAAAAACTGACGTTAGCTCTGCTTGCATGGAGTTTACAATCAGGGAAAGTTTTAAGGACCTTATCAAATTACACTCTAAAACCTTCCCATTAGGAACCTTAACTCTATATGCACTCATAATACAAGAAGGGGAAGTTTTAAGGACCTTAGTAAATCTATGTGACACAAATGAGTAGGAGCGTACCAGTCACCACATCCGAAGCTACTCCCGCTTCTTGTTGAGTCAATTCGAATACTCTAGCACTGGGTCCTGACTTGGTGTTACCCACTTGCAATGTTGCTGCAGGTGCTTGACCATACCATTTCTCTGGCTCAGTATACTATCCAATCTGATGCCCCATTTTACCACAACGAAACATCTCCTGGTCTTCCAACGACACTCACCCGGATGTCTTCTACCACAAGTAGCAAAAAGAGGATAAAAGGTAGTTGTACCTGGCTGATATGGACTTTGTGTCGCTCCTGGTCCCCCAATCCTTACTGCGTTTGCCCCAGTCCTTACTTGTGGCGTAGTGGTGTTAGGACGTGAGGATTGTCCCTGAGTCATAGTGGAGTAGGACCTCTTTTCAACTCAGTCAACATCAGCCCTCGCAAATTCTGCCTCAATGTCCAAGCTCCTCTGATAGGCATCCATGTATGATGTAGGACGCACACCATAGAGCATGCCCCTATTACGAGCCAAAAGACCCATCACAAACCTCTGAGTTCGTGTATGGTGGCCATTGCATATTTCCCCAAAGTTGTGAACTTGCTAGCATACCTAGAAACACTCATACCTTCGGTTTGTTTGAGTTCAAAGAACTGATTTTGGCGTTCCATTCTAAAAGTGTCGGGGAAATATTGGTCTTGAAAATCCCTCTTAAATCTCACCCAACTGATAGGCTGCCCCTTGTTCGTAGATAGGGCTGACGCCTTTCTACCATTCTGATGCTTTAGCTGTGAGAAACCCAATTACGAAATCCATCTTAACATTATCAAGCACCCTCAAAATGTTGAGGTGTTAAATATCATCCAACCACACTTCATCCTAATCCGGTCCCATATTACCATCAAAAGAAGCCACTCTCATACGCTTCATCCTTTCAAAATAGTGATATTCTGATTTTGTTGTTGTTGATTCTAGAAATTCTGTTGTTGCTGATAATTTTGTTTGTTTTATTGGTGTTGTGCTTGCAGTATCTGTGCCAACATGGTCAGAGCTGTAGACATTTCAGTCCCAGAACCTGTGTTAACCGGTGGTGGTGGAAGTGGTTGAAACTGAGGCTGTTGTTGTTCACCCGAAGAACAGACATTAGGTCTCAGGTTGGCCCTTCGAGCATATGCCGCTATTGGCATGTCAAACTCGTCGGTGTTTCCTTGGTTAGGATCCATCTATACCCGGGACAGTTCAAGTACGAAAGCAAGTAATTAAACAAGTATAACAAGATAATAAGTTAAACATGTAGGGTAGCATGGTAGATCACATAATTACAATTCATGTTGATATACAAGTATAAGCATATAAGAACATGTGGGCAATAACATATAAAGCGATAAATAAACACTTATTTTCTATTCCAAGGCTCTACTCTCAATCCAGTCTTATTTTCATTCCAAACATAATCTAACCAAGTTAAAGCCTAAGGTTCGACCTGCTCTGATACCACTTATGTCACACCCCGCCTCCAAGTGATGACATGGAAGTGTTCCAAGTCAATGAAACACCGAACCCAATGCCCAAAAGGAAATCCAACAGTTCTTATTGCTTCAAAAGGGAAATATTATAATCCATAAGTTGTTTACATCAACCAAAGGAAAGTACTAGGTTCAAAGGGAAAATTACTAACTGTAAAAGTTACATAAGAAATTCCATTACAAGTGTTCAAGCTAAGCCTTCCTCACACTCATCTTCGTAACCCTCATCAATAGCACCGTTCACATAATCATTTGCAAAAACAGTCAACAAAAAAGCATATGCTAACAGCCCAGTAAGCATCGATCACCATTGGGATGAAGTATCAAATACATTCCAAAAGACGTTTTCCCGAATCCCAAATTATTTCAAATGTACTGAAACTGAGTTAACTAGAAAGTGTATATAAAACAATACAGAAAGTAACGGAATCGGAAACGGAACAAAACAAAAAAAAATCAAAACACACCTCACAAACGAAGTTGCGGACGATGGCAGAAACTGTGGATGAATGAATCGTCTTTGGTATCATCCGCCAAAAATATGCTCCCAGTAGTTGCGCGGACGAACCCGTAGACGAATGCTTCACCGACAGGTTTCAGAACTTCGAATTTTCTGTACAAATTTGTACACAAAAACCTCATGTCGGCACAACACATCCAAAACCCAAAAATCTAGTTTTTGACTTCCAAAACACATACCAAAACAAATACAAAACAACAACTAACATGCTTAACTACATCCAACAAATCTGACACAAAACAAATCAAAAATTGGTGCTACGAGCAAATGACTACCCATGCACTTCAAACGAAACTTTCGTGTCCACCCAAAGGATATAATCTAAGCAACCACAACACGTAACCTTCACACAATTGAGCTCAAAGTCTGGCAATAATTCTAAGTCTCTATTACCCGTTAAGAAGGCATGACTGATCTTAACATGGATCCGGATACTATTACTCTTCGAACGACGGGGCCTGATATTTTAGGGACATGTCTTGTTATGTCATCGCTAACCCTTGTGAACTCCACAACGCCTGTTAATAGTCCTACTTATTATTCTCGTTAGGAGTCGAGTTTCATTACGAACTGACTGATAGTGCACTGGGCACTTTAACTGATTATATTGGACAATGTCCTAGACTAGGATTATCAACAGGCCAGAGCTCCAATTGGGAATCAACACATAAGGACTCCAACAAACCAATAACAATTAGCAATTACAAATGCAGCAATACATCGAACGCAATCACAACACAACTTAGCAATTTACATCAACACTTCATCATTTTTTAATGTATTGAAAACATGAATAAATTTTGTAAGTAAAGAATTTCATGATGTTTTATGGACTGAAATTCAAAGGTGAAAGATCCTTACTTGTCATTCTTAAGCCAAAAACCAGAAAAACTCCAAATATGGCAAAAATAGTCTTCCAAATAGAGATTTATCTCTACAGAACTCTAAACTGAGATCCGTCGAATCCTATACGTAGCCTCGTCAGTTAGCTTCGAAACCCAATTATAATCACTCATTTCTGATCTCTGTAGCTATGGTAATTGTTCAGAAGACTACTCAGCACTCCATAATTTTGCAATCTTTCGTTTCTCTCTCTCTCTCTTACACAACCTGTTACCTTCCTTTCAAATTTTCCAACCATAACTCCCATCCTAACTCTTCAACTCCTATACACTCTAGCCCCTAAAGTTCTCAAGATCAACACTTAAGTCCCTCAACTTACAAAAATAACCAAAACGCCCCTCATACTAAACGTACCAAATATAACACATAAACATATTATACATATAATTGGGCACATAATCACATTACATGTCACATATATCATGTTATGATAATTAATCAACACATACATGCAAAATTAAAGCAAGACATTCAAAATTATTTTTCTAAAAGTCCCTGGTATTACATCATCATTTAGGTAATCCTCAAATTGCGTATTCCAGAACCTAAAATCTGCTCCTTCAAACTTTTCAATCGTAAATTTCCCTTCACCCATCATGTTTACTTCTGTTGCCCCTGAACTCGGCGCTTTAATACCAATTGTTAAAAAATAAACAACAATAATGGAAGAGAAAAACATATCCAAAAACAATAAAGAAAGACACAAAAAATTGTTTACCCTGATCATCAAGGAATTGACTACGTCTGGAGGCGCTATCAAGCCAGATATTTACTATGTTATGAGATACAAAATTTAGGTTAGATAGATATGATATTTAAATGGAAAACGACGAAACCGTAATTACAAGCCATTAATAGAAAATAAAAAAAAATGGACATTTGCTCAGTACCCCAAGCTCCATAACCTAACATTAACATTATCTTGCGAGGAAAGGTCTACGGGAGGAGTAGAAATTATTCTAACAATAGGAAAAAAAAATATACAATAGTTTTTATTCTTTATCATCATTTTTTTGTAAAAATATATAAATCTTGTGCGTACACGAGTTTTTTTCCTAGTATTAGTTTTAGGGGTGGTGATATTACCAGAGCAATTCTCATCCTGCAAGAGCAATTTTTTTATCTAATGACATAGTTGCCCCTAGTAATCAATATTTTCCCTCTCTAAAATCTTCTCTTTCATCTCCCACACAAATACTTTCTGAAAGAACTGCATTCACAGATAAAATATGTCCCGTCTCCTCCAATCTACAAAAATATCAAGCGCATCTAGGTTGATGGATGCAGCTTGCTGCTAGAAGACTCCAACCATATGATAATGCATAAAACTAGGCAATAAATTTATGATCATCTGTTAATTTGAAAGACTAAAAAAATAAACGGCCTTATATAGTTAAATTCTAAAAAAATAGTTCTTTTTTTTAGCCTCACTAGAGGAAGAGAACCGCCCTAAGAATAGAGTATTTATTTGCCCCATGTAAGGGAGAGGTGTCGAACCCTCAACCTCACGGTCGTGGGCATGCCATAGCCCCACTGGTGGGGGCTATGGACCTCTTGACCTCAAAAATAGTTTAGTTCTTTATTCCAAACATAATCTTTTAGAGTAAGATATTCATGAAAAGCCCTACTTGAAACCGAAACTTCTTTTTTTCTAAAAGTCGGAGAAAGATAGATCGTTACACATATATAGTAACAGTTGTATTATAAAATAAAATAACAAAAACCTGTAATCATCGGAAAAAGAAAAGGGAGGGAAGCTTATGGAATATGACAAATGGCTAGAGAGAGAAAGTAGGGCAGACAGCCAGTGATGCATTTGGGGGAGAGAGGAGAGAGATTTGAATGGGAATTGCTGGGTTTACCATTAGACTAACATGGGTTTTGCAGAATGGTCATAACATGGCAGCCCAAAAATTGGGAAAAACATTTCTGGCCAGAACGGAAGTGGGACTTTCGTCTTGGCCGACGTGGCTCTCTCCCAGATGCGCCTTGCCAAGTCAGCTTCCGTCGTGGACCCATAACGGAAGTCCTCTCACTTGGCAGTGAGTTGTGTCAAAAAGACTTAGTTTTTTTTTTTGGTTGGCTGCAATTTTCTGAATTGGTATTCTTACAACATAAAAAATCACTAATACAAATTATTTACCAAAATTTGAGTAAGAAAATGAATAAATTATTTATTAATAATAAACGAACAACGTAAAAATCAAAAAAAATCTTTTATAACATAAATATGTCAAATTTTACGTAACAATATTAAAACAAATGTAAGCAAAAACAAAGTTAATGCTATCTACGGCCCCGATGGTGTATCGATCAAGGTTTCTCCGCTCTTCTCGGAGATAGTACGTGTGTCCATCTCTTGTTCGCACGGCGCTACCACGCTTCGTTGCGATGACTTCCACACCATCGAGGTCGATAAATATCGGCTCCTCGGGGTAAAATAGCTGGAGCAGTGGAGTGTGATATTGTGTCTGAGTAATGCCGAGGCTATACGATGGCGACCCACAAGAATAGACACCCGGCTGTGCCGATGTAGAGGGCCCCGCTCCAGGATGCCCCCCGAGAATAAGTACTGATGCTGGGAAATTTGTATTCAAAATGGTGGGTACATCGGCCTGAGTGGGGAACTGAGTCTGGGACGGAGACTGCCACCTTGCGGCCAAGTCCTCCTGAGTGGCCTTCCGATTCCTGCGAGTACCTTGCCTCCCAACCAGAGACCTTCCTGGAACATGCTCCCTCGGCTGTGTGACCTGTTGCAGAACTGCAGCTTTTGCTACATCGGCGGCGCGCGGTCTGCATGACACTGTCTTCCCAGCCGCTGTAATGCCTCTTTTATGGTTTTGGCAGCCCAGGCGATGAGAGTCTTGTACTGACTATTTGTTCGAGAGGCAGGCTTCTCGAATTCTTCGAGCATCAATCTGTTAGATTCCTCCTACAACATAAATATTAAAATTAGTATATTTTAAATAAAAAGAATAATGTTGACAACGGAACGAATAAAACTTACAAAAATAGCCTCAGATGTAGCAATGGATTGAATGCCCATCGGAATTGCCCCGGATCCCTATTTTACGGGTTCGTCAGAAGGTGGACGGTAATGCGATTGTACCAGTCCATGTACTCACAGGTAGGTACAATAACATTACTGGAAATGGGAGCAGCGTCCGCCAGTGCGCGTGTTGGTCTTCCAAATTCCGAGCCGCTCCCGCCTTGAATGAATAGATGTCAATACCCTCTTGAGTACCCTCCGCCACCGCCGGCCGGGATTGGTATCACCTGCTGGAAGTCGAATTGCCTAGCAACCCTGTCAGGCATGTGGTACTCAACCATCTCGAAGAAAACGAGTGGCGTACGTGTTCGACAGGTCGCTTGGTAGCCTTCATCCCGAGCCGCTCTCTCTGCAATTACCCAATCAGGGTACGGTCTCCACATAAACTGCAAAAATAAATTCTAGTTATTGTAAAACACTTTATCTAATTTAAATAAAAAATACGAGATTACCGAAAATTACTTACCCTTGTGCGTCCGTCGGCATATCCAGCTGATCACGAAACACCGTCAGCTGCGATTTCGGGGCATTGCGGAAACTCCGTCCTGTATTCCACAGTGATCCGTAAGCTCCCCCCCCCCTCCCGGGTCAGCGAGAATATCATGTTGATTCGGGCCTCGGTTCTCAGGACGGAGTCATGATATTCGCTCCCACGCCCACAACTGGTAAAAACAAACAATGAAGAAGTTATTAAATATTCAAATTACATATTAACCAGAAAACCGTATACAATTTAGACAAACCTGAATTAGCAAGCAACAGCCAGAAATGTCCTCCGAAACAGCATGTGAAGAGGTGCACATCTGGCGGTACAGATGTGTAAGGACACCGCTAGCCCAAGAATTTGGTCGTTTTCGAGGATACTATCGCTGATTATGAGGAGATAACGCATGTTCCCCCGCGACCCGGACTTATTTGGAAAAAGAAGAGTAGACATCAAAAGGAAAATGAAAGCCCTAGCCCTCTGCTCTATTGCCAACTCAGTAGCATCATCGCCTAGGGGCACACTAATGTGGGCATAAACCTCTAACAGTGCGATGGTGTTACCCATAATTGAAGCCGGTGGGGGGCGGAATCCTAGGATGTCGAACACGCGGTCAATCCACTAATTCTTACTCATGTTGTAGTCCTTATGCCACGACACTACGTGACCCCTAGTAGGTAGTCCTAGAAGGCATCCAACATCCTCTAGGGTAATGGTCACCTCACCGTAACGTAGGTGAAAAGTATGGGTCTCAGGGCACCATCGCTCTACTAATGCAGTGACTAAAACGTGATCTATCTTGATTTTTCCAATTCTACAACAACCCCAAGTATAAAGTCACAAAATAAAAATTCACAAGAACCCCACAAAAATCCTAAATTGATAAATGCCCTAAATTCACAAATTCCCAAAATTCACAAATACAAAAACTTCAAAAAATGATCAAATAACTCTAATTTACCAAATTCAAAACAATTTATAAACATAATTTGTAGATTTGATGTTAAATTCAAAAAAAAATAAAAAAAATATACCTTTGAGATTGAGAGAATGAGAGCAAGGTGGTGGAGATTGGTGGCGGAGCTGTAGCGGCGGAAGCAGCAGCGGCGGTGGCGGCGACGGGAGGGACAGGCGGCAGGGGGAGGGTTTTTTTTTGCCTTAGGGATTTTGGGGAATTCGTGAAAGGGAGAAGAAGAGGATTTTGGGGATTTTAATCTGAGAGTTCAGAACGGACTTCCGTTCTGGGTTCCGTCTTGGCTGACGTGGCTAGGTGCGTCTGGGTGAGCGCCACGTCAGCCAAGACGAAAGTCCCCCGTCTTGGACCCAGAACGGAAGTGCCGTTCTGGCCAGAAATGTTTCTCCCAATTTTTTGGCTGCCATGTTATGACCATTCTGCTAAACCTATGTTAGTCTAATACAAAACCCCGAAATTGCTTTAACAATATCATCCACCCATTAGTATAAAAACGAAACTCTGGGCCATTCATAAAAAAAAAAAATTTAAAAAAAAAAAAAAATTGGTGCTACATACACTGGCCCATCCCGTCAAGCTCAATATGTAAAGCCCAAACCCAGCCCCATAACGCGAAAATAGTACTAAAGCTACTTCTCCTAAATGGAAGGAAGAGCCTCTAAGACATTTTTTTATTTTATTTTTTTTATTTATTGGGGAGGGGACCTATCTATTAGATTAAATTTGGGATTAAATAAGCGGTGAGAGAATTCGAACTCGTGTTCTCTACGTCATAAGACCTCAGCCTTTGCAACCAGACCAATGCTTCATTGGCGACTCTGAGACATTTCATGACACTTTTTGTACACAAAAATGTTAGACTTTATCGATTTACCTAACTTTCTGCAAAATCATATGTGTTCGAAATTTAAAAACTAATATAAATTTGAACTCATGTTCTTTACGTCATAAGGCTTCACCCTTTGCCACCAGATCAATGCCTCATTGACGACTCTGAGACATTTGATGACACATTTTGTACTAAAAAATGTTAGACTTGATCGATTTACCTAACTTTCTGCAAAATCATATTGGTTCGAAATTTAAAAACTAATATAGAATCAAGATTGCTGGTTTTAAAGATTTCATAATAATTAAAATAAGTGTATTTTACCTATTACCATCTTTATTGAAAGCAGTTTTAAGAGTGGCTCACTAATAGTAATTATCCGTTTATTACAATCATAATTCGTCAAGTTATATTGTAAAACATTAAAAAGTATATATATTAAAAAAAATTATAGGTCTTAATTTTTTTTTAGATAAGTGTTAAATTTTATATAATATGTGTTATCTTCTGATTAACACATTTTCTAGACATGTAACAAATATTTTATTCAACAAGTGTGAAAAAATCGTAACACACGTTCAATCCAAAAAATAATTCTAGAGTCTGGACCATCAAATTTTTAAACCAACAACTAAAAAAAATTTAGTATATACTGAATTTTTTTTATTTCAATCTAATTTGATTAGCAGAAAGTTCTATAACTATATCCATACCTTAATGCCCTGATAACAATCATTCTCTTGGCAATTACTTGTGGATAATGCTTCAAAAGGATTTTTGCAAGAAAAGAGAGGGAAAAACACACACACACATTGCTCTATTGGACTCGCGGCTTGTTCAACGATTTACCGTAGCGCTTTTCGTTATGAGTATGAACATGGATCAAGCTATCACGAGTCAATGACAAGTTATAAATTTGAGATTTTGACCATGATCTCAATAACACAATGACTTTTAGAATTATCTTGATAGCCATAACCAAAGTTTCAAAACACTAATCCTCTTTAGACAAAATAAATAGTTTAGTTACTCTCTACATTTGGGATTATATACCATTTTATAGCAAAGCATTAAATTAATTATTTTGCTAACTGATTTGAGCTACTTCGATTAGACTAGTGCGGCAAGACTTTTAGGTTGGAGCGAAAAATTGCAACAGTATAACGAACTATATATAAAAACTGAAAAAAAAATGTTCGAGGGTGAATTTGATCAAATATTCTGAACTACGTATAAAATTACTATATCTAATAGAATTTTAAAAATTTCCGGGCCGACTGCCCCGCCCCTGTATTCGTCCCTGTAGTGCGGACTAGTGAGTTCATTCAGAAGCAGGGTCCAGATCAAAATTCAAGACCTACAAATATGTTCTAATTGAACACTTGTTTGCAGTTCGTTGTTTTAACTAAATCTTGATCCCACTTGACTATTTAATAATAAAATAAAATAAAGAAGTGATAAATTTCTTGTACTATAAATGGCTTCATGACTAAATTTGTGTTTCTTTTTTAATTAGTTTGCCTGAATATGTACATAGGGCTTATTAGGAGAAGTTTAAACTTAGTTGGAAGTAGAGAATTACACTATAATTAAATCCGTTTGAGCTATAAAAACAGTCTATCAGAAGATGTACATAGGACTTGTAAGTTACTTATCTTAGAGGTTTGAATCTTGATGGAAGTTGGAAAGTAGGACCTGCTATTGCAAAAAGTGCAAGGTGGGCAACCACATAAGAGCTCTTATTTTTTTGGGGTCCAAATTTTATTTTTGGTCGAGATCCGTGTGTCCATCGCCGGCAACAATGATTAATCCTCTCGCCATGAGAATTTTCGAAGAGGTCAATGGATGGCCATGGAATACTCTTGATCCCGTGGTTAAGGGACGATGTGAGTAACACCACGTCACACCTAATTGTTATGTTCTAAAGTCTTTTGTTATATACATATAATATTTTTGTATTTAGTCATTCCGGGTCCAATAATTACTTTTTATGTTATAATTTTTTATTAACATAAAATCTCTTTTTAAAGTTATATTTATTTTAAAGTGTCGCATGGACTCCAAATTATTGAGACGGCTCGATTACACTATGATTAAATATGTTTGTGATCTAAAAACGCTGATTTATGGTTAAGGATTTCCTATAAATAAAGATTATGTTGTACTTGAATATGGTCATCACCTTAATGTATGTATTTCTTTTTGTAATTATGTCTTCACCAAATTCATTTACATTGATAAAAAACAACAGAAGTACTTTTTTTTGGGGGGGGGGGGGGGGGGGGGTGGATGGAAAAAAATACAAATTTTATTGAATATCCTTAACGTGGAATAATAATGAGTACATCGGGGGACCTTTTCAACCCAATTCGTAAAGGGTAGGTCGCTAATTTAAATTCTTAAATTATAAGAGTTTGGTATTTTGTACCCAGAGAAAGTACATAGTACAGATTACTTATATTTTACCTTCTTCCAGCACAATAATAATAATAATAATAATAATAATAATAATAATACAAATAAATCCATAATAAGTAATCAAATTTGCAACAAATAATAGGGAACTCGCTAGAATATTTTTTTTTCTATTTATAGTATAAATTGTTGACGTGTAATAGTAATATTCTTTATAGTATTTCTTCTTCAAATAACGTGACAGCTAACTGCCATAACAATGTTAAAAAAGAAAAGAAAAAATTACACATCAAGTTTAGCATAGAGCCTCCAAAATTCTTGAGACGGCGCTGTAGTAGATTACACTATAGAATGTGATTGGATTGAGTTCTGGTTCGAATTTGAGATTTTCCTCTCAGTCTCAAATCAATCTTAAATCCAAACTGAATTTTAGATTATTTAACACTTGAGTACGTTCCCAGTAATCAATCCAAAACTAGTTTGGGTTTAAGTTTGAGTTTCTAATTAGATCGAATCCAAATCAAACGTAATCCAATCAGAGCTTAAGTTTAAGGTCCAGAAGAAGGAAAAAAAAAAAATTTAATAACCTGATGGCTCAAATGAACTCCAATTGTCATAAGCTATATTTGAAGGAAACTTGGTTTGATCCTCAATATTGGAAAATGCACCAAAATCTTGAAATTGCAAAACATTTTGCACATCAAAATTTGGTAAACTTGTACCAATATCTTCTGTACTCCATCCATTAATATCATCTTCAAGAATTGCTTGAAACTGATCCAATGCATTAGTATCAATAATTTCATCTTCAAGACATAATTGAGGTAGCCCTTGATCGACATCATTAAAATTGTCACCAAAATCAATCAAATGATCAGACGGTTGTAATTCTAATTGAGATTCAAACATAAAATTCTCCATCTCTAGTGAATTACTTGGAGGCAAATCTGGTGATGTACTACTGGCCCCACTTAAAGATTCTTGATCATTAGAATCTTCTTGATTCAAGAACTTAGCAAAAACAGCTGCTAAGTCAATATTAACCCCATCACCATTAGAATTATTATCAGACTCATTACCAGTGCTACCAGGGCTAGGCATGTGATAGTTCAACCGTTCCGATTGGCGGGCCGACTTGGATCGTCGGCTTTTCCGACAACCACCTCCGACCGGGACGTTTCGTAGGGACCCACCTTTAGTCCAGTACCTTCTGCAACCTTTACAGAAGTACCTAGGCTGTGACAAGCTGTAGTTATTGTAGTAGCAAAATTTTGTGTTAGAAGAAGCACATCTAGGACAATTTGGTGCTATTTCAGGGTTGGATTTCCATCTCCTTTCTATTAACATTGCCCTTGAAGGACACTCAAAAATTGGATGGTCAGTAGTAGAAGTGAACATTTTTGTATTTCTTTTTCCAAGTTTGAAAATTTGGTAGAGTAAGAAGAGCAAGAGTTTTTGAAGAAGTTTGGTGGGGTTGAGCTCTGAGGTTGGAGTGGGGTTTATATAGGGGTGGCTATGTTATTATTATTATTTTTTGATATTAGGAAGGGGTGGGGGTGGGGTGGGGTGGGGTGGGTGGCGAGATTTGGTTCGACGTAGTTTTATCAGCATGTGCTAATATAATTTCAGTAATTGGGTTATTTTGATCTATCGACCAAATTTTAAATAATTTGATAGTTTTGTTTTCCTTTTTGTTGGTAAATATTGGAATTTCAAGCCGACTAATACGATTGTGATGCAAACATGCTAAATCTGACAATGCAACGTTAAGTTGCTCTATGTTTAATTTAAAGAGTGAATTTTCCTTAGACAAGTGTTGGGGAGCCTAATGAGAGTCCGGTTAATCTAAACTCATTTGTCAGTTGAATAGCTATTGTACAATATCTTTTATAAAATTATTAAAAAAATAGTTGATGAACTTTTTTCTTAACCGTTTGATCTAAAATTAACGTTTGAGATCATTTCACACGATACTAATAAAGTGAGTGTCACCCATGTAACCGAATTGAAGTGGTATGTGAACCGTATTTTAGGATGGGATGGTGTCATGTGGGGTTGGGGGTTTAGAAGGCAATGCGTCGGCGGTTAGGAGCCGTTAGGACCAAGGAATGGGAATGTGCATGTGAGTTGAAGTCGGAGCTCACATTCCCTTTCTTCATTTATAGAAATACTTCACAGTTTCAAAGGCGGATTAGACGTGTTTACATAGCTAATTTGTCAATTTTCATTTACTACATTTTTCTCTTTGTGGCCGTGATTTATGGTTATTAGTCAAACCATCCTCGTTGTAATTGTCATTTTTCTCCCTAGCGTTTTTCTTTTTCTAAAATTAAATTATACTATTACAAACAACTCTTCTAACATTGAAGATATTCCAAATTTATTATAAGCTTCAAATCCAGTCCGGACATCGTTCCGAAATAATTACTGGGATTACGGATTACTAGTCAGAGTAGTGGGCAGACCGTTATCAACACGTTCATCGATCCAGTAACGTTATAAATATTATAAATAAAGAAATAATATATAATTATAATTTAAAATAATGTACACATTCAAACATAAAACATCCCATTAATATAAACCTGAAAATTAACAAAATGTTATGTAAATTCATTTACACACAAATTATTCTACAAAATTTAAATTTACTTACTGATCAAGAAATTTAAATATGCTATAAAAAAATGGATTTGGTAATTTGAGAGTTGAGAGTAAGAGAATTTCTTGTTATTGACCTAAACGGCGATACCTTATAGAATTGAGGGTGAGATTTACATATTGACTGTTTCTCGATTTTTTTTCTATAAAATGCAATTAATACAATAACAATAAATGTAATTCATATACTTCAAATATAGGAACATCATCTAAGTATGAAAAAGTTAAGGATAAATAAATTCATTATTATGTTCAATAATATACTTGCCAATGTACTAGAAGGATCATCAGGGAGGAAACCAATAATTTGGCGTAAGGGTGAAAATTGCAACAGTATACCGAATTATGTATAAAAATTGCAAAAAAAAATTATTTGGGGACAAATTTGATAAAATATTACATATATAATTTATAGTAGTACTTTTGTAAATCTTTGGGGGCGACTGTCACCCGCCCCTTATCTTCGTCCCTGAGGATCATGACCCTTTAATATACATGTAGCTCTTGTAAAATGAATTAACATGTTAATTTTAAAAAGTAGAGTTCAATATTGCATGAAACTCTATGGTTAAAAAAAACTATACCCGTGAACCATATATTGTCCACCCCCGACTGGTTTTCTATTATTTTGCCACCATGAATTGCCGATGAAGATGCATTCGGTTCATCTTCAATACCATTTTTTTTCTGATACTGATCGCTATCTTGTCAACAACTCTATATTTGATTGATCTAAGTTGTTGGGTTAATTGATTTAATAATTATAAAATATATATTTAGGAGCAACTAATCATAAAATGTTTTATCGATATTTATTTCACTCATTGAATCAAATCATTCGGCTATCCATATTAATTTAGCAAAGTAATACAACTCCGGATATAACTGTTATTACCATATCTGGACTGTTTTTCATACTGCAACTGAATTTATCTCAAAACTGTAAAACCATTTCATGAATCTTCCCTTACAACTAGCTGAAAGCGACTTTCTATCTCTACCAAATCGTCACAGGTAATCCTGTCCACACGTTGAGTACATGTGCTACAAATACTTCAATTCAGATACTCCTATTATAATCTGACATTATTCTGGGCATTGCATTAGAATGACATTCGTTGAGAAGAATGTTCATACCATAGCATGAATTTTTTTTGGGACAACAATTTTGTCCAGAGGACGGAAGTGGGGGGCCAAGACGGAAGTCCCACTTCCGTCCTGGGCTGACGTGGCGTTTTCCAGACTCGCCTTGCCACGTCAGCTCAGGACTTCCGTCCTCACAAATTGTATGTAACACAATTAAATAAATGTAATGTAAGCAAAAGAAACTAAATCCTATCTACTGCCCTGACGGTGTGTATCTAGCGGTTGTTTTCGGGTTCTTCCGTAGATAGTATGCGTGACCGTCTCGGGTTCGCAGGGCACTACCATGCTCTGTATAGATGACTTTCGCGCCTTCGTGGTCGATATAAACGGCTCCTCATGTGAATTTGGCTGGAGCAGTGGAGTATGTTGTTGCGTCTGCGTCTGGTCCAAGTGTACGCTGTACGAGGGAGACGCACCAAAAGAGAGTTACGCCTGTCCCGATATAGAGGGACCCGCACCAGCATGCCCCCCCATTTGACTACCCGGAGAAAGAGTATTGATGCTCGAAAATTGGTAGTTGAATTAGTCTGAGTCTGAGACTGAATCCTCTGTGGGTCGAAATTCTAACGAGATCTAACACGCGATCAACCCACTGAACTTTGCTTAAATTGTAGTCTGCACCCCACGACACTACGTGGCCCCTTGTAGGTGGTACTAGAAGACATCCTACGTCCTCTAGAGTAATGGTCACCTCACCGCAACGTAAGTGAAACGTATGGGTCTCCGGGCGCCATCTCTCTACTAAGGAAGTCACTAGAGCATGATCTACTTTCATATGTCCCAACCTAAAGGATCTCCCAAAACCTAATTGGTCTATTAGGTTAATTAAGACAGGATTGGTTTCTCTTTTATACGCGTCATAAAACTGACTTCGCTTCTAATAAGCTTTTATGGATTGATTAGTGACTCATCCCCGTGTCATATTCCTAAAGATTTATGAAATGACTGTTTGTTTAAAACACTCATATCAAAATGATCGGGCTGAAGATGAGCAGGTGTAAACATCTATACAAAAAAAACAATATACATACAATTTATCAGAAAAAACACATGTTATATCAGCAAATTCAAAAATGCACTAAATTCACAATTCAACAAATTCACAATGTACCAAATTCACAAATGCCCAAAATTAACAAATTACTCACAAATTCCCAAGTCACTATTATTTATAAACTTAATTCTCAAAATTTATAGTTAAATTCAACAAATAAAGTTAAATTTTCCAAAAAAAAAAAAACAAAAAAAATCTAGGTTTATACCTTTGAAATTGAGATATTGAGAGAGAGGGAAAGGTGGCGGCAGCGGAAGAGAGAGGCGACAGAGGCAATGGGGGAAGAGAGTTTTTTTTTTTCTTTGAATCATGAGAAGGGGAAGGAATTTCTATTTAGGGCTGGAGGTTGAGGATGGAAGTCCCACTTCTGTCCTGGGCTGACATGGCAAGGCGCGTCTGGGAAATGCCACGTCAGTCCAGGACGGACCCCACTTCCATCCTGGACAGAAATGTTGTTCCAAAAAAAAAATCAGGTCATGGTATGATCATTCTGCCCAACGACTGTCAGTCTAATGCAATGCCCCACTACTACCTCTTCTAGTAAATATGTTGTCTAATACATAAATGAAAGTATCACATATGCAGCAATGATATTAATCCAATCGTGTGAATTAATTTTATCTCAATGATATTGCTACACCAATGTACTAGATTATCTCGAGTTTTATAAACTCCATTTTAGGAGCTAGTAATTATTGTTAATACTAATACAATAGTAAGAAATGTATTTTTAACTTTAGAATCGATTTATAAAACAAATTGAGAACAAAACAAAAATAGAATAGAAGAAGAAATAATTTATATATACGAAAAGTTACAATACCGAGGCCTGTGTAAACACAGTTTCCTTAAAACAAATTCGTCCCCTACCGTTCGTAATATGACGTTTGTTTCCCAGGATACAACGAAAATCCGTAAGCGAACTTGAACTACTGCCTGAGCTATACCACCAAGAGGACAAAGGCTTATAATATTTTTGGCTCATAATAACCAAACCTCTTTCCAATACACTTATAACAATTGAAGTGAATTTAAAAGGAGGAGATTTTCTTTTTGCTAGAATGTTACGGGAGGAACCTATTTATACTAGAGGAGATATGGGGAGATGTTGAGAGGTTATTCAATGAAGATAGATTAAGTGATCTTCCATTAGATGAAGTCTTCACTTAATACTCATAACTCTCACATTACTCCTCACAATGTGAGAAATTCTAATCTTCTTCATCCGTTGCAAGCTTCATCTTGCAATTGAAGGAAAATAAATGAATTATCCAATCTTATATTCATTCAATTTCCATTCAATATCCTTTATCTTCCAACAATCCCCCACATGAATGGAAGTTGACCGAGACACATAATACTTGGTGGTAAAACTCAACGTCTGAATCCTGCATAGGATGAGTAGGATTTATCCTTTGAACTCTCCCTTGTGAAAGTATATTTACTTTACTAGCTGACCAATAAACGCGATGTTCTTGAACTGTTCTGCCTTTTGCGTAAATGATGGCATACCTCACACAGGCTTCTTCCTGACATATTTCAGTTCTCATGGTTATGTTCATTATGGCCATGAACATACGCTTGGTTCTGCGAGAATTTCTAAGAATTGAGCCCATACAATTCTCTTAGAAGCAGCCCCACTTCTTTCTCACATAGGTGATTCTTTAACCAATAGTAGCCCGTTCTACTTCACTTCGTTCTCCGACGTATAAGAATCATTAAAAGCATAAAACGTATCCTTCATCTACGGGTATCACTGTTACATCATAGGAATGGATAATAGATAACCCCCACAGTGATATAATCAAGTTTTTACAACTAGGTTGTCCCATTGAACCCAGATCTTGGGATCTCCAAATCAACTAGGTTAGGGTTTCCGTTGCATCAACTTATTCATTCAAAGGCTTAAGTCCCATTCCTCTTAATGATTTTTGCAACTAACTCTCTATTTAACCCTTTGGTTAATCGGATCCGCTATATTATCCTTTGACTTTACGTAGTCAACGAGAGATAATTCCGATTGAGAGTAGTTGTCCTATGGTATTATGTCTACGACGTATATGTCTAGACTTACCATTATACATATTATTTTGTGCCCTTCCAATCGCAGATTGACTATCACAATGTATGCTGATAGCCGGCACCGGCTTTGGCCATCTTGGAATTTCCTCTAGAAAGTAGCGTATCCATTCCGCCTCTTCAGCGCATTTATCCAAAGCTATAAACTCAGATTCCATAGTGGATCTTGCTATAACTGTCTGTTTAGAGGATTTCCATGATATAGCTGCACCTCACAAGGTGAATATAAAACCACTTGTGGATTTTGAGTTTTTTATATCGGATATCCAATTAGCATCGCTATATCCTTCAATAACTCCCTCGGATATCCGGTATAGTGTAGTCCATAATCACGAGTATATCTTAAGTACCTCAGATTTCGTACTATTCCTTTCCGATGGTCAGCTCTGGATTACTCGTGTATCTACTTAGTTTGCTGAGTCGCAGTAGGCTATATCTCGGTCTTGTACAACTTATCAAGTACATCAGACTGCCTATAACTCTTGCATATTCTACTTGAGAGATACCCTCGCCTCTATTCTTTGATAGATGTTGACTTGTATCGATCGATGTTCTAGCTGTGCTGGAATCATCTTTATTGAACTTCTCAAGAATCTTGTCAACATAATGTGACTGATTCAAGACTATTCCATCTGACCTTCTTGAAATTTTAATTCCAAGGATTACATCAGCTAAACCCATATCCTTCATGTCAAATCTTGAGTTTAACATGTTTTAAGTGGATTTAATCATTTTATTGTTGCTAACAACAATAA
Source organism: Vinca minor (assembly GCA_026122235.1). Taxonomy (NCBI): domain Eukaryota; kingdom Viridiplantae; phylum Streptophyta; class Magnoliopsida; order Gentianales; family Apocynaceae; genus Vinca; species Vinca minor. The sequence goes on along the minus strand of JAOCZM010000204.1, from coordinate 91,856 downwards.
GAATATCATCAACGTAAAGACATACAATGACATATCCATTTTCATCGTCTTTGACATATACACATTTGTCACATTCGTTGATTTTAAATTCATTTTCTATCATGAAATAATCAAACTTAGCATGCCATTGTTTTGGTGCTTGTTTCAAGCCATACAGTGACTTCACCAATTTACACACTTTGTTTTCTTGCCTTGGTGCATAAAACCCTTCAGGCTGATCCATATAGATTTCTTCTTATAAATCTCCATTTAGAAAAGCCGTTTTCACATCCATTTGATGTACCTCTAGGTTTCGCAGTGCTGCAATTGCTAGTATCATCCTGATGGATGTTATTCTCGTTACTGGAGAATAAGTATCAAAGTAATCCAGACCTTCTCGTTGTCTGTAACCTTTTACGACTAATCTAGCCTTGTGCTTGTCTATAGTTCCATCAGCTTTCATTTTCCTTTTGAAAATCCATTTATATCCTAGTGGTTTACAACCCGAAGGAAGGTCCACTAGTTCCCAAGTATGGTTATGCAAGATGGAATCTATCTCACTTTTAATAGCCTCTTTCCATTGAGGTCCTTCAGAAGAGTTCACAGCTTCTTTAAAGCTTTGAGGCTCGCTCTCTAGCATATAAGTCAGGAAATCCAGACCATAGGATTTGTCTGTCCTAACTCTTTTACTTCGCCTTGGCTCTATCTCTTCCTCATCTTGGTCATTGTTGACACGTGTCCGTTTAGAAGAACTCGTTTCCTATTTGGACTTAAGCGGAAACACATCTTCAAAGAATGATGTGTTTCTTGACTCTATTATTGTGTCTTTGTGTATGTTTAATATTTTAGATTCATACACAATAAATCGATACGCACTACATTTGTTATGCGCATATCCAATGAAGATACAATCCACTTGTTTTTGGACCTATCTTCACCTTTTTTCGGTGTAGGTATTGCTACTTTAGCCAAACACCCCCACACTCGTAGATATTTGTAAGAAGGTTTCCTTCCTTTCCATAACTCATATGGAGTCTTTTCTTCGTTCTTTTCGGGGCACCTTATTTAAAAGGTAATTAGCTGACAACACAGCTTCCCCCCACATGTTCTGTGGCAACCCAGAACTTAATAGCATTGCATTCATCATTTCTTTTAAGGTGCGATTTTTACGTTCTGCAACCCCATTTTATTGAGGTGAGTAAGGTGCTGTAGTTTCATGTCTAATTCCATGTTTAGCACACAACTCAGCAAATGGTGATTCATATTCACCTCCTCGATCACTTCTCAACGCCTTAATCTTTTTGTTGAGTTGATTCTCAACTTCATTCTTATAGAGAACAAATTTCTCTATGGCTTCATCTTTACTTCTAAGAAGATACACATAACAATACTTTGTGCTATCATCAATAAAAGTAATGAAGTACTTATTTCCACCACTTGTCTGTGTTGATTTTAAATCACATAAATCTGAATGTATTAGATCAAGTGGTTCGGAATTTCTTTCAATCGACTGAAATGACGACCTAGTCAATTTTTTGCTTCAACACAAATTTCACACTTATGTTTAGAATCAATATGGAATGTTGGTATACTATTCAAGTTAATTAATTTACGCAAAGTATTATAATTAACATGTCCTAGTCTACCATGCCACAAGTTGGAAGACTCAAGCAAATAAACGGAAGAGTTATTCAATTTATTAATATTTGGCTTAACAGCCATTACATTGAGCTTAAAAAGCCCATCAGTTACATAACCCTTTCCAACAAACATTCCACTCTTGGACAAAATCACTTTGTCCGACTCAAACACCATGCGAAAGCCATGCTTGTTCAACAATGATCCAGACACCAAGTTCTTACGGATCTCTGGCACATACAACACATTAGTCAGAGTCAATTCTTTCCCAGAAGTCATCTTCAGAATCACATTTCCTTTACCCTTGACCATCGAGGTAGTTGAATTTCCCATGTATAGCTTCTCTTCATTTGTTGTTTCCTCAAGTGTAGCGAACATTTCTTTGTTCGAGCAGACGTGACGGGTTGCACCAATGTCAATCCACCATTCTTTCGGGTTTGAACCCACCAAGTTCACTTCAGAAATGACTGCTACAAGGTTCATTTCAGCGTCATTATAGGTGTTGTGACCTATCATATTTGCCTCATTTATGTTGTTCCTCTTCGGCAATCTACAATCTGAGGACTTGTGACCAATTTTGTCACAATTGAAGCATTTTCCAGTGAACTTCTTTGAGACTCCTTTTGGTCCCAACTTCGACTTTTTCACAAACTTGATTTTCTTTCCTCTTGAGTTTTGGCCATGTTCAAAAACATTAACCTTAGCCACAGCCGGATTGAACTCACTTTTCTCGGATCCTCTATTGTCTTCCTCAATACGAAGCCTGGCAACAAGATCTTCAATGTTCATTTCCTTACGTTTGTGCGTTAGGTAGTTTTTGAAATCTTTCCACGCTGGAGGTAGTTTCTCAATTATAGCCGCCACTTGGAAAGTTTCACTCAAACTCATCCCCTCGGCATGAATTTTGTGCAAGATTACTTGAAGCTCTTTTACTTGACTATGCACGGTTTTTGAGTCTACCATTTTATAGTCCAAGAAGCGGGCAACAATAAATTTCTTTGCACCTGCATCCTCGGTCTTATATTTATGTTCCAAGGACTCCCACAAATCTTTTACCGTTTTCTTCGCGCAGTACACAATGTAGAGCCAATCTGACAAACCATTTAAAATGTAATTCTGGCATAGGAAATCAGAATGCTTCCAAGCTTCAACCGCACTGACAGCTTGGACATCTCCCTCACCCTCATTTAGTTTTGGGCCATTCTCAGTCAAGAACCTTGCAAGATTCAAAGTGGTTAGATAAAATAACATTTTTTGCTGCCACCTCTTGAAATTCACTCCAGTGAACTTCTCCGGTTTTTCTCCATGATTAACCGGAACCGTTACAGCCGCAGTTGTTACTGAAGCCACAACTTGGGGTATCTGAGCCACTACTTGGGCCTCATTCCCTCCAGTCGCTACATTAGATGCCATTTCTGAAACAAGTGACAAATGATCAGTTTTCCTCTTCTCTGTTTTATAAATCGATTTAATGAAGAATTTGTTTTAAGATTGTTAATACTAATACAATAGTAAGAAATATATTTTTAACTTTAAAATCGATTTATAAAACAAATTGAGAACAAAACAAAAATAGAATAGAAGAAGAAATAATTTATATATACAAAAAGTTACAATACCGAGGCCTGTGTAAACACAGTTTCTTTAAAACAAATTCGTCCCCTACCGTTCATAATATGACGTTTGTTTCCCAGGATACAACGGAAATCCGTAAGCGAACTTGAACTACTGCCTGAGCTATACCACCAAGAGGACAAAGGCTTCTAATATTTTTGGCTCATAATAACCAAACCTCTTTCCAATACACTTATAACAATTGAAGAGAATTTAAAAGGAGGAGATTTTCTTTTTGCTAGAATGTTACGGGAGGAACCTATTTATACTAGAGGAGTGAAGGGATTCATGGGCGGAAACTCGTTCCAAACACCCATGGATCCTCCCCTGAAGGATCCGCTCATATGAAACAATTCGGTAAAACAGTAAGAACTTACGTTTCTTGGATTCAAGAAGCTGCTTCTTGAATGGAGGATGACGTTTCTTGGATTCAGTCTGCCACCAATTGATCTCCCTTGCGGAAAGTCCCTCTACCGGTATCCACGCGACAAAACGGGCAGCGATTGCTAGTTCTTCGTCTTTTCTGATTTTCGGGAATTAGAGAGAAAAGGGAGAGACTGAGACTGAAATCTGATTTCAGAGACTTGGTAATATTTCGACTGGAAAAATCATAACCTAGGGTTTCGGCCAAGAGATCATTATATAGGGTGTGAGAGTTTGTTCCCATAACCAACTCTCACATCCTCAACTCCTCTCGGCAGTGGGAGTCTCTAACTCCCACGTCCCCTAGACTTCTGCTGGTAGTGGGAGTCTTTATCGGATAATAACTCCCACGTAATTCCATCTATACCAAAAATGCCCCTTATCTCTAATTCGAATAATAACACTTTATTATTCTCAGAAAAGTGAATGTCAGATACAATGAACCTAGACACATTCTAGATTCATTGAATCTGGACATGAAGCTTCGTTAGCTCGTCTATGCGTGTGACCACAGTAGGTTCATATCACAATGGCAATGAAAACACACTTAGTAGTAGTGTGAGTTCATAAATCACAAGTCTGTCCCTAGCGGGACATTGTGACTACCCAAAGTGAATGAATATACAACGGAACCTAATATCAATCTACTATTTAATCCCTTTGTCTCGCGATATCCTAATTAAGCATAAGGCATGGTGGTCGTCACCCTTATTAAGCTTAATTATATTTATGCTCGATCTCCGGGTAGATCTGTTTTCGACAAATAGCATTTGATAACCACTTTATCAAATACATTTAAGCATCGGCCATGCATTTAAAGCAGTCTTTTCCCTATCGAGGGGCCCATGGATATCTCTCTCAATAATAGAGAGGGACAAATTCCTTACTAATGTATCTCACATTCAAGTTATGATAGGACACTACATCCGATCTCGGTCGTATTGATTACTCATTACAAGTAACGCTCGATCGAGTCAAAACGTGGCTCCATTCATACTAGAATCAATGAAGACATAAGGTCTAAGGATTCTAAAATAGTATTGAGGAAGTAATACTTATGACTTAAGACCATGAAGTATTACTTCTCGACGGATCACGTCCAATACAATGTATCCCTATATATTGCATCTATGATGTGATTTGTATCCATTACACATGATCAGTAAAACAAGATCATCAATCAACAATCTTACTAGTTTTATTTCATAGTAATTAAGCATTACATAAAACTAGGGACTACTAGAATAGTAATTACATAAGCTAATGAGTTTTACTATCAAATCACACATTTGATAATCAAAAGCGAAATTAACTATTCAATTACATGCTCAAAAGATAATAAAACGCACAACATGTGCTAATGGTCCTAGGGCACTACTAACAATGTGGGGAGATGTTGAGAGGTTATTCGATGAAGATAGATTAAGTGATCTTCCATTAGATGAAGTCTTCACTTAATACTCATAACTCTCACATTACTCCTCACAATGTGAGAAATTCTAATCTTCTTCATCCGTTGCAAGCTTCATCTTGCAATTGAAGGAAAATAAATGAATTATCCAATCTTATATTCATTCAATTTCCATTCAATATCCTTTATCTTCCAACAATTATCAAACTCGTGTTCTATGTGGTGTTAATTTAGATAAAATAGATTATAAATGTTAGTTATAAAAACTTTAAAACCTATCAGAACTCTAAGGGAATATAAAATTTATATTACTATATTTTATAAATTAATCAATATTAATTTTTATACGGGATATGCCTTAAGAAAATATTACTTAATTTCGTTAAACTAGATATTCATCAATTTGTAACAATATTCCAAAAATAAAATTAAAATTTAACTCAAAACATTAATGGAGCATTTCATTATTCCTTCTGGAACAGATAGCTCTAATAGTCCATATATCCGATATTCTAGAAATCAATAGCAATCAAGCGAACTCTAATGCCAATTCATCTTTAGTATGAGTAAATTCCAGGGAAAAAATGCAAAATTTTAAACACAACATTAATGTAATTTCATTTTAAAACTAATAAAGCAACTTAATTGGTAAATTGTTTTTTTATCAAATCAATAGTTCTTGGATTCAGTGCATATGGATGGTAATGGGGAGGGTGGGGTGGAAACCATGGTCTCCAGCTTCGGCCCCGCTTCCTCCATCTAATTTTCATTTTCGGCTCAACTACGCAATTGGGGATGGATGGGATCCCATCCTTGGATAAGGCGGGGACATATCCCTCAGTTGGAGAAAAAACGGGGATTTTTTTCTTCTAAATTCGGGATTTCGACCAACTCTAACTAAAGAAATTAAGTGAACTTTTGATAAAAATATGCTAAATATATAAAACCTTAAAAAAAACACGGAATTGTAAACAAAAAATATTTAATGCATGTTAAACGAAATAACACTGTCTAAAAAGATACTAGTTTGTTATCTTAAAAATACTGAGTTTCTAAAGGATTAAAAGAAGGAGGAGTCCCCGACGCGTTTGAAAATTTGCGGTGCCTTTCCAATTTTGACGTCTTTTTTTTTTGTTTTTTGTATTTTAGGTATTTTTATGTGTATTTATATTTGTATTTAGTATTCTAGTCGGGGCAGGCGCGACAGGTCTGGTTGGGCCAGGGTGGTGCCGGAATCTATCATGTCTCCGATATCGGAGGGGATTGGCGGGCATAAGATGGGTCGCCCAAATTTTATTTATTTATTTTTATATAGTTTTAGCTTTGTTTCTGTAACACCCATGCCGTGAACATTTTTTAGTGACCTATTTTGTGTCAGTTTTCAATTTGAAATTAGATTTTGTGGTTCGTGGATTATAGGAATAACACCACTTATATCTTAACAAGTTTGGTTAAAATTTTAACAAGCTTAATTGTTTAATGGGACTATGATGTTTATTAAAAAAAATTAACAAACTTAAGTGTAAAAATTTGAAATCTTGCGAAATTTTTACTATATGATGATTATCAAAGATATTGGTGATGGCTTGTTTTCTATTATTGTTGATGAATCTCGTGATATATCAATGAAGGAGCAAAAGTTGGTAGTATTCCTATATGTGAAGAATGGGCAAGTATTAAAGTATTTTGTTGGTGTCAGTCATTATCAAGTACTATCGAGAATGATGTAAATATATAATATTATCAAAATATGAAAACGTGTATATGTTTTAATAAATTTGTTTTATCAATGTTGATTGTGCCCCTCCTGCCTTTAAAGTCTGTGTCCGCCACTGACGAATGGAAAAATTCATCGCGGCTCCAGCTTAAACCGGAAAATTCTTGCCCTAATTAAATTAAATCGGGTCGAGTCTCCAATTCAGTTGGGTCCATTACCATCCCTACGGAGTGCATTACTATTCCATTCCTATGTTCTCCTCCTCTACAAAACAAAAATGTAATTTTATTTTTCAATGGAAAATTCAAAAGGGAAAAGGAAAACTACGAGCAAAATTGGTAAAGTAATATTTAAGCAATTAGAATGTGTTGGCTTATTACATCGGGACTGGGCAGATACAGCGTATTTCCTCGTATAGGGATCAACAAAAAAGTACCATACAAAAGTAAAATAAAGCTGCGAATTATCTTCAATTGCATGTTCCCCTGCACGTGCTTAATCTAATACGTGGCATATCTAGCTTTCTCTTAATTTCTTAAACCCCAATTAAATTATCTAATTAACCTAAATTTATACTCTCTTCTTCCTTAATATAAAACTTTTAAAACATGTAACAAAAATTAAGAAAATATCAAACAAGTTATATTTTAGTTAAAATATCAATATTATTCTCTTAAATAGAACTTGTATATCAGTAATCTAATTAAAAGAATAATATTGATATTTTGATTAAAAATAATTTTAATTTTGGGCCTTAATTTTTTATTTATGTCCTGAAAGTCTTATATTAAGGAATGGAGGTAGTATTTGTTTTTGAGAAATAATTAAAAATTAAAGAGTATAGTATGAAGCAACTCTTCATCATAGGGTGGAGATTGTGTGTAATGGACGTCATTCTCCCGAAGTAAGGCTGGGTTTCTTTCAAAGTCAACCTGTGTGATTCCGAGAGAAGATATAATGATATTTAATAAAATTTGAGAAAGGTCAAACTTGAATTATAATACTTTTTCTTCTTTTTTGATGAAAATTATAAGAGATTGTTAATCTCTAGGTTTTACTACTTTTTTTATTTCCTTAGAAAGAGAAGATTTTTATTAAAAGTATGCTTAGTGCAGCAGAAATTCTATTCCACTCAGTGGCGGCTATGAGGGTGTGCGAGGTGAGCGACCGCACAGGACTTCCAAAAAGTCGGGGCCCCAATTTTATTTATTTATTTTTTTTTTGTTTATATGTATACGTAGTAAAAAATTCGGGGCTTCAAAATTTTTTTTTTTATATATATACTTAGAAAAAAAATCCGGGGCCCCCAATATTTTTTGTTTATATACATACTTAGAAAAAAATTCGGGGTCCCAATTTTTTATTTATTTATATATATATACTTAGCAAAAAATCCGAGGCCCCAATTTTTTTTTTTTTGTTTATATATATACTTAGCCTAAAATTTGGGGCCCCAATCTATTTTTTGCACAGGGCCTCGGATATGTTTGAGCCGCCCCTGATTCCACTGACATTTTTTTGCCAAATTAGAGGTTTCCATTCGGTCTTCATATTGAATTATTAGTATTTGGTTTAATGTTATCAAGTTTTGCTAGTAGTTTTAGTATTTAAAAATATGAAGGCGCCGTTTTATTGTTAAGGATAATGGGTAGAAATGTAATTATATTCTTTATTTTTTTTTAGTTTGGTGTTTGGTTCTAGGAAAGGAATCTGATTCCCAAAATACTGAAATTGTAAATTTTTGCCACAAGATAGTATTGGTATTGTGATCATACAAGTTTTAGGAGTCGTACGTGTTAGATTTCGGATAAAATTAGTGATTAGGTATGATTAATGTAGATTTGTAGGATAAGACTTAGGAATATAGGATAGTACAGTCTGTCCGACTTATATATTTTATGACCTGAAAAGTAAAAGATTATCTCTCTCTTAGTCGCACGTCTTCTCTGTTGAAATTTTTCTCCTCAAGCGACGACGGAGACCACACAAATTTCACCTCTTCCTTGATTAATCCAAGGTAGGTTTGCCTCAAATTTTCCATATTTTTTTTCTTCTTGTGTCTTATTCTTTGACCTCTACTACCGATTGACTCTCGAAAGCTTTCCTCTCATATCAATTCGAAGGACCCCAATATTATGTTTTCTCTCACAAATAAAAATTATGCCTTTGTATTTTGAATTTGTGATTGAAATGTTTTTCTTTGAAAACACACACACACACACACACAGACATATATATATATATATATATATATATATGCTTTTAAATAATTTTTCAAATTAAGTAGGATCGACGATTGAAGTTACGATTTTACGATTCTACAATCTTTTTTCGCACTTCCTATCTTACGTAGGATCTCAATTTTGACTGCCGGACACTCCACAAATCATTATTTTTTTATTCCTTCATTTTATTTTGTATATCACTCACTTAATCCTTCATTGATCATGCTATTACTCCCTATCTCCAGAATTTAATATCCTATTTCCCATCTATTTTATTATAAAAAGCTGGACATTCAATTCTTAACGGAGAGAACACACACACACACACACACACACACACACACACATATATATATTTTAAATATGTGCAAAAGTTAAAAATTAAACAAATGATAAAGGATGTAACTTGAAAGTTTAGTCTCGCTCTATTTACATATATGAATATTTCAATTTTAGATAATAATTATTGTTTCTCTATTCATATATACTTGAATTTGAAATTTACATCGAAATTATACTTTGGTGAGACTTTTATTTAAATGAATTATTAAATTAAATAGCATAATATCTTTTTATTTCCTTTAAAAAACTAAGTGAAAATAATAATTATATTAAAATAATAAAAATATATCGACTGAAAAAATATATTAAAATATGAAGAAAAACTATTTACGTCATTGTCGCTATCTACATTCGCTAATGGAAGAATTACGATATAAATATAGCAATGTAAATGATACACATAAATAATTTAAAAGCTCAAATTAAACTGACATTTTAAATATTTTCTCAAGATTCTTATAGATTTTTCAAACATGTCTGGAATTACAATGTACGGATCACTTCTCTAGGATATAGATTCCTTAATATTACTTTCCCACCGCTAATCAAACGATTCCAAAAATAAAACTGATTTTCTTTCTCCGTGGTATGTGGTTATTTTGGATTAACACTATCTCAGCAATCAGATGAAATAATTTGACGATAAATTTTTTTCAATGGAATAAATCATTATTCTTCATTAGCAATGAAGAATTTAATTAAGCACATTGATGCGTATTGAACAAAGGGGTCCCTTCTTATTCGCTGCAATCCTACTTGAGTTAATGTATTCTGTGTAAAGAAGGATTAAACCTGCAAAACTAGTACACGATCAAAGGTGATGGAGATGTTTTCAACTACTATCTTATGCTTAAGTTAGCTTTTGGGAGGGAAAGAGACACTGGGAAAATGTTCAATGTCTAGTAGGAAAATTATCAGATGATCAAAGAAATTAAAGATACATGATATTTATACGAGTTCAACTCCCAAGAATATAGCAATTATATTTTAGCTTAGAAAGTAATGATATTCTTTACAATTTCATGTACTAAACATGAGTGATCAAAATTATTTGAACTTAGAAAATTTTGTGCTTACACTTGTAACAAATTCATCACTTCAAGGTGATATCTTTGTTATATATTTTCCCCTCTCTTTGTGAGTTAGGAAAGCTCTTTGTGAGTTTAGTATCTTTGTGAGTTTTGTAATAGCTCTTAGTGAGTTAGGCTCTTTGTGGACTTGTTAAGTGGTTGTGAGTAAAACTCTTCGTGAGTTGTCAACTTGTGTAAAAGAGGTCGATCCCACCTTCATCTGTTGTAAGGGGAAATTAGGGAAGTGTTGAAATTCTTGGGTTAGTCTCAACATAGTGGGCGTAGATTCTTTGTGAGTCGAACCACTCTAAATCTCTTGGCATTGATATGATTCTTTACAAACTTTCATTCTTGATTTTTTATACACCTTTTCTCTTCACTTGGAAGAAAGTTTAAAAAGTTTACAAAAACACAATTCACCCTCTCCCCTCTTGTGTTTTCAAATGGTATCATCAAATCCCCATGGCCAAAACAGACATGCCTAAAACTGCATTTGTGACAAGAGAATATATATTCTGCTACACAAGAATGCCTTCGGGCTAAAAAATGTCGAAGTAGATTTATGGGAGATGATCAGTACACAATTTGCTGAGCAGATTGTGCGAAACATTAGAATATATATCGACGATTTGATTATCAAATCTAATGATCTAGATTCCCTCTCGGGGGATATGAGAGAAACCTTTGTACAATCCAAAGAATGGGAATGAATCTTAACCTGAATAAGTGCACATTTGGGGTACCCTCGGGTATATGCCTAGGATTCCTGGTATCTCAGAAGGGCATAAAGGTCAAGCCACACAAAATACTATTTATCCAGGAAATGAGGTCAAAGCCATCCAAAGGCTAACAGGGCAGCTGTCATTGTCGGGCGATTTTTTGCCCAAATAGGAGAACGAAAGTCACCAGAATCTGATAAAGCTTTTGCCCAAGCTTCATTTTCTCATGCACAAGGCACAAAAGACAAAAGTACTGGCCGATGTTGTTGTAGAATATTTCGCTCGAAATCTGACCAATACTGATACGACAAAAAAACCAAATTGGGTTGTATGTTGGACACTCACGGTTGATGGCTCGGCTGGAGAAAATAAAGGTGCAATAATTCCACTAGAAAATACTGAGGGGAAGAATTTCTGTAAGCCCTAAGGGATAATGCTATCATTCTAGTTTTGATGATAACAAACCATTGAGTAGTTGTCATGTTTGTATGAGTTTGTGTTTTGATGATAAGATATATTCACTCATACTTACATTGATGAAATGGGAATATAGCATCTATGAACATCAAAGATGTCATTATACAACATTGAAGAAGCTACACATATCAAGACTACAAGGCACAAGCTTGAAGTGAATTCTACAAGCCTTGAAATAGTTTCAATGAGTTGAAGGAAAATCAAGTGTTAAGAGTTACTCAATCTCAAATGTAGTTCATCTAGAAGTAGGCCCTTAACAAAGGAAGTGGTGAAGTCTATGGCACTACAATTTGGAATACAACAAAGGACTTCACCACAATGAAGAGGTTGATAAAGGTCTCAAGCCAAGCTCAAAGAAGATCTCATTTTGAAGACTTGAAGACCTAAGAAGATTAGTCTTATGTTTTATAGGTGTACATCTTGTGACTAATCATACTTTGAGAATACTAGTGTAAAGTATGTCAAGCCCTTGCGTGTTTTCAAGACCATCATTCATACTTTGATTTGATCTTTAAAAATGTTTTTGAAAACATAAGTTAGTGTTGGTTTATGCCTAACGCTTTAAACTTGTTTTAAAAAACTTTGAAAAATACTTAGGCATGAGTTATAGAACATTAGCAATGTGACCAAGTGGAAAAACCACTTTTGTCCTTCAGTCCGGTCGACCTAGGCTTGACCTCGGGCGACCTGATGAAGGTCGGTCGACCGATGTGTGTTTTTGTCCATAGTCAATTTTGAATGTTCCAAGACTCCAACGGCTATATTGTGCGGATGACTATGCTTTAGGTAGGTCTACCGAGCCATTTCTCCAGTCACCTGGACCACTTTTTGCGGTCGACCGCAATGTTCCAGTAGCCTGTCTATACTGCTTCGGAAGCACCCCAGAAGACCTACCTCTAGTTCGGTCGACTGGAGTGTCCCATCAGTGGCAAAAATATAGCCGTTGTAACTTGATTTGCTTGTCATTTTTGGTTTCTATACGAAGCATTTAAGGCTGATTTTTCGAAGTTAACCATGCCACAAGATGGCCTTTGCTATACACTTTCTAAACCACCTTCACATCTTTACTAAAATACATCATTTTGAGCAAGAGCTTCATATACATACTCTTCTATTCTCAATATTTATTAGCGCTATCAATTGTATTATCCAATCCATTGAGGGATTTGTTGTAGTGAGTTTATATTGTAAACTCTCATTTGTCGAGTCTCGTTTTTCTCTTTGTGAGACTAGCTCTATGTGAGTTAGGCTTAGCTCTTAGTGAGCTTAAGTCTTTGTGAGTTTGTCTCCTAGTCATATTATCTCTTTGTGAGATTGGCTCTTTGTGAGCTTAGCTCTTAGTGAGTTAAAAATGTTCTTTGTGAGCAAGTTCTCTTTGTGTGACGAGTGAAAGCTCTTTATGAGCAAGAGAAGTGGTTCAAGTAAAACTCTCTGTGAGTTTTCCACTTACGTAAAAAGGTTTATCTCACCTTGTATTTTTTTAATGAAGCTTTGAAAGAGAGGATAATCTAAGACAAGACTTATTTTGAAGTTTTCCCCTAAATGAAGCTTTGAAAGAGAGGATATTGAATGCACTTAAATGAACGGTTGGTTTGCAATAAATCGACCTTGGGCACAAATAAGGGGTTCAAAATTGAGTAGCATTAAATACAATAACTGTAAGCCCTAAGGGCTAATGTGATCAATCTTGTTTTGATGATAACAAAACATTGATAGTTCTAATTTTTGTGTGAGCATGTTTTTAATGATAGGATCTTTAGCACTCACACCAACATTGATGAAAATCGTAAGATAGCTCCTTGTGTATATAAGTCATCATTCTACACACAAGGAAGCTACACTTTGCAAGACTTCATAGCACAAACATGAAGTAAATCCACATGCTATGAAAGTACTTGCAAAGTCAAGATGAATGAATATCAAAAGGTCAAGAGCTACTCAATCCAACAAGAGAAGAATCAAGTGGTATGCTCCTTGACCAAGAAGGAGTGTGAAGTCCAATAAACAACAACTCAAGATTGATATATGACTTCATCACTCCAAGAAGATGTTGATCAAAGACTTTAAAGTCCAAGCTCAAAGAAGAATCAACTTGAAGACCTTAGGAAGATTAGTCTATGTTTAATAGGTATATTCTTGTGACTAATCTTTCTTTGAGAATATAAGGATATAGAATGTTTAAAGCTCAACCATGCATGTTTTCAAAAACCTTATGTTTTACTTTGTTTCAATTCTTTGAAAAGGTTTTTTGAAAACTTAGATAAGTGTTGGTCAATTCCTAAGTTCTTTAAAATGTGGTTTATATATTTACAAAATACTTAGGCAAGAGTTTGAAACATTAGGAACTTGACTAAGTGGAAAAACTACTTTGGGACTTCATTCTGGTCGACCTAGGCCTAGCCTCGGAAGACCAGATGTAGTTCGGTCGACCGACATGTGTTGTTCGGTCGACAGATGTTGTTTTTGTCCTTAATCAGATTCTGAATGTTCCAAAGCTCCAAGGGCTATATTCTCTCGGAAGACCTTGATAAAGGTTGGTCGACCGAGCCTTGCTTTGGAAGACCGGACCCCATCTTATGGTCGACCGAGATGAAGGCAGCGGGCCTTTAATCTAACTTCGGAGGCACCTCGGTCGACCTACTGCCTAGTCCGGTCTAACGAAACTATCAAATCTAGGCCAAAATTATAGCCATTGTGACCAACTTTGCTTGTGTATTTTTGCCTTATATAAAGCTTCTAAAGTTTAATTTTCATAACCAATCAAGCCATAAGAGGGCATAGACTATACATTTCATAAACAAGTAAACAAACACTTTTGAGCTTAATTTCCATATCATTCAAAAGCATATTTGAGTTGAGCTAAAGCTTCATCTATCCTTTGTATCCTCAAGAGTGATTAGAGATTTCATTTGTATAACCAATCCATTTGAGGGATTTGTAAAAGTGAGATAAATTGTAAAGTTTCCTTTGAAAGAGACTAGTTACCCAATTTCTCATTGTGAGAAACTAGTTCTTTGTGAACTAGGAAAAAGCTCTTGGTGAGCTTCACTCTTTGTTAGTGTTTCCAAGTACTCATTGGTGAGGAAAAAATCCTCTTGTGAGAGGTATCGATTTGGAGAGATTAGCTCTTAGTGAGCTTAGTTCTTTGGAGAACTAGAAAAACACTCTTTGTGAGTGGAGCCTTAGTGAAGCAAAAGTCCTCTTTGTAACGCAAGTATCTCATTGGTGAGATCGGCTCTTTGTGAGTTTAACACTCTTTGTGAGTGGAATCTTCTTTGTGAAGCATAAATCCTCGTTTGTTGGGGCAATTGTAAAAGGTATAACCGACATTTCATTTGTTGTGAAGGGTATCCATTAGTGGATGTTGAAATCCTTGGGTTTGTCCTAAGGTTGTGGATTTAGATTCTTTGTGAATCGAACCACTATAAATCCTTGTGTTAGTTTTCGTTATCCCTACTCCTTTACTTTATAGTTAATGAATTTCTATAACTTACTTACTTGTCTACATAAACTATTTGTTTAAGTATTGATAAACTAACACATGCTTCCTTTCTTTATACAATTTCTTCACTTAGTCATCTAAGTTGCCTTGATCATAATTAACTCACCTTATATGCTAAAACAACATGTTGTTAAGGTGATCACTTAGGCAAAGAAGTTTTTAAAAACCTAATTCACCCCCTCTTAGGTTCTTTACCCTAAAATAGTCTTTCAATTTGGTATTAGAGACTAGTCTCCTTTTATTGGACTAATATCCTAGGAGTATCCATGGCTCTTAGCTTTTCTAGACCACCTATATTTGTTGGCTCCAATTTCTCTTGTTGGAAATACTTGTTTAAATCTTCTTATTTATCTTCTAATTGTTAGTAGTGCCCTAGGACCATTAGCACATGTTGTGCGTTTTATTATCTTTTGAGCATTTAATTGAATAGTTAATTTTGCTTTTGATTATCAAATGTGTGATTTGATAGTAAAACTCATTAGCTTATGTAAATACTATTCTAGAAGTCCCTAGTTTTATGTAATGCTTAATTACTATGAAATAAAACTAGTATGATTGTTGATTGATGATCTTGTTTTACTGATCATGTGTAATGGATACAAATCACATCATAGATGCAATATATAGGGGATACATTGTATTGGGACGTGATGCGCCGGAGAAGTAATACTTCATGGTCTTAAGTCATAAGTATTACTTCCTCAATACTATTTTAGAATCCTTAGACCTTATGTCTTCATTGATTCTAGTATGAATGGAGCCACGTTTTGACTCGATCGGACGTTACTTGTAACAGAGTAATCAATACGATCGATGATCGGATGTAGTGTCCTATCACAGCTTGAATGTGAGAGACATTGTAAGGAATTTGTCCCTCTCTATTATTAGAGAGAGATATCCATGGGCTCTCGATAGGGAAAGACTGTTTAAATGCATGGCCGTGCTTAAATGTATTTGATAAAGTGGTTATCAAATGCTATTTGTCGAAACAGTCTACCCGGAGATCGAGCATAAATATAATTAAGCTTAATAAGGGTGGCGACCACCATGCCTTATGCTTAATTAGGGATATCGCGAGACAAAGGGATTAAATAGTAGATTGATATTAGGTTCCGTTGTATATTCATTCACTTTGGGTAGTCACGATGTCCCTGCTAGGGACGACTTGTGATTTATGAACTCACACTACTACTAAGTGTGTTTTCATTGCCATTGTGATATGAACCCTACTGAGGGTCACACGCATAGACGAAGCTAACGAGCTTCATGTCAGATTCGATGAATCTAGAATGTGTCTAGGTTCATTGTATCTGACATTCACTTTTCTGAGAATAATAAAGTGTTATTATTCGAATTAGAGATAAGGGGCATTTTCGGTATAGATGGAATTACGTGGGAGTTATTATCCGATAAAGACTCCCACTACCAGCAGAAGTCTAGGGAACGTGGGAGTTAAAGACTCCCACTGCCGAGAGGAGTTAAGGACGTGAGAGTTGGTTATGGGAACAAACTCTCATACCTTATATAATGATCTCTTGGCCGAAACCCTAGCCAATCAATTTTTCAGCCGCAAAAATCACCAACTCTCTGAAATCTGATTTCAGTTTTCAGTCTCCCTTTTCTCTCTAATTCCCGAAACTCAGAAAAACGAAGAGCTAGCAATCGCTGCCCGTTTCGTCGCGTGGATACCGGTAGAGGGACTTTCCGCAAAGGGAGATCAATCGGTGGCAGCATCCGATCCAAGAAACAGCTTCTTCCATTCAAGAATCCGATTCTTGAACCCAAAAAGTAAGTCTTTTATTGCTGTTTTTCGATTCGTCTTGTATGAGCGGATCCTTCAGGGGAGGACTCATGGGTGTTTGGAACGAGTTTCCGCCCATGAATCCCTTCACTAATGACATTTCCTTGTTGAGCATTATAGAAGAATGTCCTTTTGTTCCTTCAATTTTTCTACAAGGTGTCATGTTGCCAAAGTCTAGAAGAGACTACAATGAAGAAGACTACAAGAAGATGACCTCAAACTTCAAGGCCATGAATGTGCTTTGTTCTACACTTAATGAAGAAGCCCTTAACAAAGTACATGAATTGAAGATGCTCATTCAATGATGAATATGCTAGAAGCATCTTATAAAGGAGAAGTTGAAGAGAAAAAGCCAATGGTGGAAAGTCTAGAGTTGGGGGCTCAATCAAATGAAGGGTTTTCAATGAGCTCAAATGACAACCTTCAAATTGAGACGTCACATGATGAAATTGTGGAAGCACAAGATGATGATCTTCATAAAGAACTTAATTATGATGGAGACCAAGAAGATCAAACATCTTACTCAAGGAAGAGAAAGACATTGCAACTAAGCTTCAAATAAACACTATAAGAAAACAGTTAAATAGTGACGGACATATCCGTCATTATTCGGTCGCTAACCTGATATTAGCGACCGAACCACGTGGTCAGATATTTTTTGTCGCTGAGCCGAATAGCGAGGGAATATGTAGAAACCGAAATTTGAGTCGCTATATACCGACAGATTAATGACCGAATGGCCATCAATGTTGACTTTGACTTTGACTTTTTAAGGACTGAATTTCGACAATAAAACTAGCGACTGAACATAGTCACTAAGTACCGACGGATTACCGACCGAACAGTCAACAATGTTGGCTTTGACTTTGACTTGTTACCGACCGATTCCCGACGGCCCTTTTACTGATGGAGTATTTGGTCGCTAATTACCGACGGATTACCTACCGAACGGTCAACAATGTTGACTTTGACTTGTTACCGACCGATTCACGATTGCCCTTTTACCGAAGGAATATTTGGTTGCTAATTACCGATGGAATATTTGGTCGCTAATTACCGACGAATTACCTACCGAACAGTCAACAATGTTGACTTTAACTTGTTACTCGACCGATTCCCAACGACCTTTTTACTGACGGATTACCTACCGAATAGACATCAATGTTGACTTTCGACTTTGACTAGATAACGACCGATTACCGACGGCCCTTGTAGCGACCGAATTTTTCGTCGCTAATTACCGACGGAATAGCGACCGATTCGAGTTCATTTGACTTTGACTTTAAACCTATAGCAACCAATATAACGGTCGCTAAATGTTTTTTAATTTAAAATATAAATTTTAAAATTTAATTAAATCCCTATTATAAGAAACAGTAATACGCACATCAATAAACCAGAAACAACATAATCAATAAAACCCAAAAATAACATCACATAACCAATTATTTTAATAATACATTCTAAAAAACACAAGTTTACACTCTCATGTACCAATTACAACACTCACAATCAAAGTGTGAACTCCACTCCACCAATTCCTTTTTCCTTGTTTCTTTATAACATTGTAATATACTCCTTGGTGTCCCATATATTTTGTAGGTTTACTTATATGTATATCCTTGGAAATGAATGAGTTGCAACTTGAAAATTCAAGAATCAAATTAATTTATGCAATAAAATGACCAATTTGAACTATGTTAAAAAGTTATACAATACGACAATTAATTTATGGCAATAAATTTATACTTCAATTTTCTTATAAAGTACTAAAAAAAACCTACCAATAGTACTCACTTTCAATATGTGGAATTCTAAGAAGCTAGTTGTTCAACTTCAATTTGTATCGTTCAAGTGGCTTCTTAGTGTGAAGCAAGAAAGAGACATATAAAATTGGGTAAATTAAAAAATAACAAAAAGGAAAAATATATTTCATGCATGAAAAAATTGATTAATAAAGGAAAGTTAAGAATTAAAGCACAACAACAAATAGATAACCAAATTAATAATTCTATTTTTAATCGTTCTAAATCATCATTCGACATAAATTCATCATCTTCTTCATAATTGTCATCACCCGACATAAATTTATCATCATTATCTTCATTAACACGGCCCGTACTGGTCACAAGTACAACCTCGATTTCCATTGACTGGTGTGCAAGTTGGCCAACTTCAGTAACAATTGGATCAATGTGGCTGGTCTTTTCCTCGCGAACTTCCTCTTAATATGGTACTGGAACATTAGGAATGTCAACTAGACGTGGTTTGGAACGACAAACAACCCACCAATCAGCCCTAGATATTGTCTTACAACCTGCATTAGGTGTGCAGTAGACTTGTTGAGTTTGGGGATCAAATACAAATGTATCGTAACCCTGGTACGTTCTTTTCCTATTGATTTCTACAATCTTATATTGAGGATGCACCCTCAAACCTCTATTTGGAGTTGAATCAAACCAGTCACATTTGAAAAGAATTATTTTTTGGACAGGTAATCCAGTAAGTTCAGACTCAATGACTTGCTTCAACTCACCGTAGTAATCGCCTTTAACCCATACCCCACTATTTTTGGTTCATTTTCCATCACTGTGGGCTTTTTTGTGAAATCTATAATCGTTAGCAAAGTAACCGGAATATGACATCACTTTCCTTGTCGGGCCCCATGAAAGATTTTTCAACAACCTTTAAGAATGTTTTGGAAGGTTATGTATCTGTTGAGAACAACAAAAGTTAAATTAGTTTAGGCATTCTTAAAACAAATACATTTCTACATATTACCAACTTACATGAGTTTCAAACCATGAAGAAAAATCACTATAAACCCAGCTTTGCAGTTCATTCTCCGTTATCTGGGGAGTTTGGTCAAGTACTTCACTAACAAATTTCCTGAGTTACAAATCAAATGACAAGATTATTATTTGGATACTTTTAATTATATAGCAAAACTGAAATAATGGATGGCTTTACTTACTGAAGGTATGGTTCAACCTCTTCACAATTCATAAGGATATAATTATGGCTGTTTTATAATCTTGATCAGATAATGAAATCTTTTCTTTTTTTTCCAAAGGGTTTTCCAGGTAAGTTACAATGGTTGTAACTTTCATTTTCATGTGGAGTTCGAAATAATAACTAAAGAGTGTAGCAGCTTCTTCCACCAAGTATGCATTGCAAATTGACACCTCAACTCTAGCCTTGTTTTTTTTTATCTTCTTTTTAGATGGTGCAAGTATCTAATTAAAGAATAAATAGTTAATCACATTATAAATACAAGGAAAACAAAAATTAAGTTGTGATCATAAAGACATGGGTTGTTACCTCTCGAACGGGTACATCCACCTAAACTGTACAGGACCACCAACATTGGTTTCGTACGAAAGGTGAATAGGCAAGTGTTCCATAACATCAAAAAATCCCGGGGGAAATATTCTCTCTAACTTGCATAATAATATAACGATATTGTCCTCTAGTTCTTGCATATGCGCCACAGTCAACTTTAGGGAACACAAATCTCTGTAGAAAAGACTAAGTTCAGCCAAGGGTCCCCACACATTTGCTGGTAGTACTTCTCTGAGAGGTATATGGATAAGTCTCTCCATGAATACATGACAATCATGACTCTTCATGCCTGACATTTTCAACTCTTTCATATCAACGCATCGCGCCAAATTCGATCCATAGCCATCTGGGATCCTTAATTCTTTCACCCCCTGGAAAACCATCTCTTTTGTGCCTTGGTAAGGGTGAAACATGCTTTTGGCATCGTTGCTTTACCTCTGACATCATGTTTAATACTCAACTTCGGTCACCTACAATATCTTTCAACATCCACTATAGCCTTAATATTGTCCTTAGTTTTACCCTTCACATCCAACATGGTGTTAAAGACGTTATCAAGGACATTTTTTTTTTCATTATGCATGACATCAATGTTGTGTCTTATCAGAAGTGTATGCCAATAAGGTAAGTCCCAAAATATGCTACGTTTGGCTCAAGTGTGATCCTAACCTCTTCCGTTCTCTTTACCAACCTCTTCAACTGTATTAGTAATTTTTTATAATCTCTAACTCTAAAATACATTTCATCACCAGTCAGGCGAGAGGGGAGTTCTTCTCTCTCATATCGCCAGTCCTTTCGGAGTCCCTTTACATCTCTTATAAATGGATGATTAGGTGATGAGAATAATATGTGGCAATCGAGCCATGATTGTTTCCCGCCAGCCTACAAATGGAACGCTTGTATTTCCTCCATACAATATAGACGCGTGTGAATGCCAATTGTACTCCATCCACTCAACATTCCATATGCTGGGAAATCACTAATTGTCCAAAGTAAGGAAGCCCTCAATTTAAAGTTTTACTTTTTGAAGATGTCATAAGTTTTCGCACCTTCACCCCATAGCTGATTCAATTCATCGATGAGAGGCGCAAATACACATCAATCTTGTGTTTAAGATTTTGGGGTCCAGGTATAATGATAGTTAAGAACATTACATTGTTCTTCATACACATCCAAGGGGGGAGATTATAAGGTGTCAGAAGAACTGACCAAGAAGAATATTGCTTCCCTGACATGCCGAAAGGTGCAAAACCATCCGTACATAATCCATCCAAGGTTCCGTTGGAAAATCGAAGTATGTTCTATCAAAATGATGCCAAGCATCCCCATCCCATGGGTGATTCATTATTCCCTCTTCTCTCTCACTGTCTGAGTGCCATGTCATATGTCTTGCGGTTTTCTCTTATGCATACAATCTTTGTAATCTCGGAGTAATTGGAAAATAATACATATTTTTGCAAGTAATCTCTTTCTGCGGTTTATTTTTAGATTTGTTTTTCTTAATGTACCTAGCATAGCCACAAAACTTGCATTCTCTACTCTCAACGTCATATTTCCAGTACAACATACAACCATTAATCCGGGGTTGACGGATTCGGTCGGTAATCTGTCGCCCACTAGCTAATTAGCGACGGACTTAGTTAAAAAAATTTATAAATCTAAAAAACGACATCGTTCAGAATGAGAATGCGAACTAATATGAATATTTCTAGTAATTATTTGTTTATTAATAAGAAATTATTAAAATTTTAACTTTATCACTTAATGATTAACGTAAATGTATTAGTTGAATTGTTCTAGTTCGAGGCAATTTAGATATTTTATAAATAAGTATATTTATTACTATGACTATTCATATGTGTGTGTGTCTATATATATATATATATATATATATATATATATATATATATATATATATATTAGTAATAGTATTTAAAAAAACAAAATGTTTCTATCTCCTAAAAAGAACCCTGTATTGTTTAAAAAGATGGTTTCTTCGTAGCGAACAATTTGCAACCGAGTTGACGGATTCAGTCGCTAATTCGTCGCCCACCAGCTAATTAGCGATGTACTTAGTTAAAAAAATTATAAATCTAAAAATCGACATCGTTTAGAATGCGAAGGCGAGCTAATATGAATATTTCTAGTAATTAATTGTTTATTAATAAAAATTTATTAAAATTTTATCTCTCTCACTTAATGATTAACGTAAATGTATATACTAATGTATTAGTTGAATACTTCTGCTTCGAGGAAATTTAGATATTTTATAAATAAGTATAATTATTACTATGACTATTCACATATATATATATATATATATATATATATTTGTAATAGTATTTAAAATAGGAAAAATATTTATATCTCTTAAAAAGAACCCGGTATTGTTTAAAAAGACGGTTTCTTCGTAGCGACCGATTCACTACAAGAAAATAGGGAAAACAGTGACGTCCGTTTCCGTCGGTAATCGGTCGCTAACAAAGGAATAGTGACCGATTACCGACCGAAAAACGTGGACGGTCACAGGGGCAGATGGCGGTGTCAACTGCAAACCATATGATGAACCTGGCTGTGAGGTAGGGGGTGTAGCAGACGCTGGAGTCTGACTAAATGGTAAGCACGATCAGATAGTTTTCTTTGGAGGCATCTCTGAAATATAGATTAAGTGGATTAAGAAGTAGACAATTAACGATCGGTTTATAAGATGAAAAGTTTGTTCTTTGGTCAATTTGATCATTGTGTATGAGAGGAGTCTTTGGTCAATTTGTTCTTTCTATTTGAATAAGAATTTTGCGTATTTTGACATGTTTACCCTTATATTTATTCAATATTGACATGAGGATATATTAAAATTTTGGAAAAATATCAAGAAACACTTAAACTATTGGAAAAATGTATTGGAGTAAGACTGCTAATTTTACGTCATCTTAAGGAAAAATGAGCCAAAATTTCCATGTGAATTGGCACAACCTTTTAATGTAGACGAATAAGCACTAACAGATTATCTTTTGATTGTAATCAATACAAAATTGAAGCAAAAAAGTGTTACGCTAATCAGTACTTTTTACCCATTTCAAGAATACACAAACATTAATCAGTAGCAACGCTAATTAGTACATTTTACCCAATTCAAGAATACACAAACATTATTATACTCAGTACTACATAGATAAATGACATACCTTGCACTAGTAGGGTATACACAACCAATTGTGCCTGTTAAAAAAGAAAAATCGGTAGTTAACATAGAAATTGAAAATTCTCAATGCAGTTAATTTTTCAGTACAAAATGTATAGTTAAATTATTCAGCAGTGAAAAACAAGTTTTAGCAGTAGGGTGAAGATGACATTCCCCCCAAAAATAAAAAAATATAAAAAATCAGAGGACAGGGAAAACAAGATGAAGAAGTGCCAATAAAAAAAATGAAAATGAGTGAAGAACTTACTCTAGGGGAAGAAGGAGGCGGCGGCGTTGTCTCAGAGCGGCATCGGAAGTGGTGGTGAAGGGTAGGATGAGAGAAAAAAGGATTTTGGTGGGTTTGGGTTTGTAAGAAATGGGTAGTGGAGGGGAAAGGGTTACGCAGAGGAGGGAGAGGTTTTCGCAGGGGGGAAGGGTTTCGCAGAGGAGGAGATGGCGGCGGGGTTCGTCGGACAGGGAGAAGGAGAGAATAACGACGAGGGTTTCTTAAAATTTGACTTATTTTTTTTTGAGAAATCCAACACTGAAACGACGTCGTTTTGTTTCGTCCTTATGTATTCCGTTATACTTTTGGTCGTTATTCGGTCGTTACGGATTTCGTCGGTATTCGATCGTTAATTTTCGTCGGTATTCGGTCGTTATAAAGTCCGTCGGTAACCGGTCGTTAATTTCTGTCTGTAATCAGTCGTTACATTCCGTCGGTATTCTGTCGTTATAATGTCCGTCGGTAAATGGTCGTCCATTTTCGTCGTTATACAGTTTGTCGGTAAACGGTGGGGAGTCGGTCGTTAAGGATGAACAAAATGACGTCGTTTTAATTTGGTCAACGAGACCGATATGGCTGACGGAGTGGCGACGGAATAACGACCGTTAGTTTTTCGGTTTCCATTAGGTCATTATTCCGTCGTTAATTTCGTGACTACAATTTTGGCCGCTAAATTCGATCGCTATTTAACTGTTTTCTTGTAGTGATTTACGACCGAGTTCACGGATTCGATCGCAAATCGGTAGCGCACTAAACTAACAAAACGACGTAGTTTTAGGGATTCGGTCGCTAATCCGTCGCCCAACCTTGACCCTAGACCCTAACAGTGGTCGCAAGTCGGTCGCGCATCTGTCAATTTTTTAGAAATAGAAAGGTAAAAAATCAATAGATCATCTGCCACAATTCACCAGAAAACTGACCAAAATTCCAAAATCACCAGAAAACATAACTAGTTCACTATTATACAAAAATCATAACTAGTACATAACATACAAAAATCAATTTCAAATAATCAAATATGTACATAACATACAAAAAACATAACTTGTTCAATATTATTCAAAAAAAAAAACTACAATTTTTTAGTCTACATTTATAAAAAAATATTAACTAACTAAAAAAAGTAAGCTATTGACTCCCCCAAAACTTCATCGACAGTTAAGGGATCATCGTCAAAGTCTAAATCTAGCTCATCATCATCTATATTACTCAACTTAACTTCAAGCTCAGAGGCACTTAATATATTGTCCTTAGTTGTTAATATTTCAAATAAGGTACTAGCTAATGCCTTTGATCTCTTCCTTTCCCTCCTCTTGAATTCTCTTTTTTTGCTCGGCCAATTGAGTTTCCATCTCTTTCTTCCACTTAGCTTCCATTAATTCCATAGTTGAATGCGAGACTATCTGGCTACCTCGCTTCATTGCTTCTTTTTTTTTTAGAAAATTAAAATAACAAAACGACGTCGTTTTGATACGCCGTTATGTATTCCGTAGGTAATCATTCATTAAACTTCGTCGGTATTCGGTCGGTAAGGGAAACAAAACGACGTCGTTTTATGCATTTTGTGTATCACTTGATAAAACGCGTAAACAACGTCGTTTTGATACGCCGTTATGGATTATGTCGGTAATCGTCGGTAACATCCGTCGGTATCAAAATACTGAGCGTCGGAATAGTGACTGGTCAAGTATTGGTTTGAGTTGGTCAACAGTACCGATATGGCCGACGAATTAGCGACGGAATAGCGACAGCTCATTTTTCTGTTTCAGGTCGGTCGGTATTTGGTCGCTATTTTGGCGACTGAAAATTTCGGTCACTAATTTCGGTAGCTAAATAACTGTTTTATTCTAGTGAAAGAAATGAAACTTGTAGCTTTTAAATGGAGATGTTCAAAGAGAAAGAAATCACACTCTCTCCATGGCTCTTGGATTCCTCAATGCTTAAAAGTTACAACGTTCAAGGAACCAAGATGCTCAAATTCAAGTGATGACCACGATTTCAATGCCAACTCTAAACATTCATCGCTTGGTAAGAAAAATGTATCAACCTCATTTTCTCAAAACTCTTTAATTAATGATATTCATAAATTGAGATGTGACTTCGATTTGTATACCTTCAACCTCATTGACATTGCATCTCTCCATTTAAATGATCATATTCATGTAGATAACTTGAAGCATGATCTTCACATTCTATACACCTCAATTGCTAAGTTATTTATAAGATGCAATGTAACAAACTTGGTTGATTCTTGTTCCTACTTGAATAATATATCTAGGAATCATTCTTGTAGTTTAAATATTGAAATGTTGATCTTTGAAACACAAGTGCTACTTGAGAGAAAACATTGACAATGAAGGACCTTTGCATAAGGTACCATGTATTTCTCAAGCTTCCCTTATAGGGTCCAAAAGATCAAACTCTCATCTTGAAGAAAGGAACCCCAAGGAATGGCAAAGTAAAGCTAAGACTCCAAGAAAAAAGTCATGTGCCAAGGACAACAAAATTGTGGAAAGTTCATCAAAGAATAACAAGGCAATCATCAATGATGACTCCACAAACCACAAGAAGACTGCTTCTAATGCAACCAATGCAATAATGAAAAGAAGAAGCAATCAAATGACAAACACCTCCCAAAAAAAGAAAGAGTCAAGATCAAGGCCAACTACGACGGGTGCTAAATGATGTGTACTTGAAAAATGGGTCCCTTTCTCTGCGCTACAATCCTACCCGACCTAATAGACTTTGCGTGAATGAGGTTTAAACATGCAAATAGGAAACACAATCAAAGGTTACGTGGATGTTCCCAACCACTCTCTGATACTTAAGTTATCTTTTGGGGAGGGAAAGAGACACATAGAAGGCAAATTATCATATGCTCAAATAAATTAAAGATGTCTGGTAGTTATAGGAGGTCAAATTTCAAGAATATAGCAATTACCAATTGGATTAGACTTGCACTTACCATAAGTCTTCTATTTGGAATAGGTTTAGGGAATACAGTCTCATAGGGAATCAATCACTTTAGCAATTGACAAAAGACGAATGGACTTATACCAAAAAAGTTAGTTTACTTCGGTGTGGGCTGACTCGGGCTACGAGAATCTCAGGACCCAGATATAGATTTTTGGTCGGAACTCACTACACATCGGTTCATAACTATTCAAAATTATTCATTTCTTTTTCAACCATTAGATAAAAGATTAACGATCGAAATGGGTTACTCACATGCAGGATTACATCTACCACATCAGCTCTGAACTAGGATGGGTGATGAGTTTGTTTAGAATCTCAGTTATGTAGTTAGAAAACTTAGAAAGTTGTGAGATGTAATAGTACTAAAAGATAAGGGGTGAGAATGATTATTCTCTTATTCAAATAGTTTTTAAGAAAAATTCTCATTTTAGCTAGTTCCCTTTTATGGATCATGGTATAACTTGCTATCTTACTAATCCCTCATATATAAGGAGATATCAAGAACTGGGGGTAACCCTGTTTTGTTATTTTTGATTGTGTTCTAGGAACATAAGGATCTATGATTCTAATTTCTGATCAGTTTAATTAAATCTAATTTTAAATCCCAAGTTCAGCGCCATTTATTTAACTTATAGTTTAATTAGATTTAGAATTCATTATACCTTTCTATCTTGTATTCTTTTTTACTCAAACATGTAGTTGATCAGATCTCGGGATTAGTTTGGATTCAGTTAGAGTTTGGATTTCAACTTGAGAAATATCAACATTTTGAACGAGATTTAACTCATTCTTATTCTTCTAGGCATGAACTATGAGCCGAGTCGATTGGGCAAAATATAACATTTTCGTACAAAGGTAATATATCTACTCGAAGATTTTAATTTTACTGCAAACTCTAGACTTGTACATCTAAGACAAATACAACGTTATTTAGGCAAACATATTTGCAAATTTTCCTCTTCGTACTTGACTTGAATCCAACTTCATTTATCCATCTCAAAATGGTAAAAATCAAAAGTTTCCTAAAAGCAATTAGATGCGCTTACGTCAAAATTGACCTATTTTTAGTTTAAAGCAAAGGTTACTAGATATTTCATAAGACTTCAGTTGAAATCCACTATTTGTTTTAAAGGGTTTTTGACAAATAGATACAAAGGCCATACCCCAAACGGCAAAGGGAATGTCCTAAGATCGTCATAAACCATAAAGAAGAAGAAAACAGTGAAAAGGAATAAGAAAAGGCAGTTAAGCAGTGACATATTGGAAGATAAAAAAGAGTAAGAATTAGAGTCGTGAAAGCCAATGGCCCCTCTTTGTTCACATCATCATGCTCTTGAAATTGACGTAAAACATCCACATGTTATTGTGTTGTTTTTTTTTTTTTTTAATCAATTTTGAGCCAACAAAAAAACTACAACTAATTAACTCACCGTACCAATTCTTATTCTTCGCTATCTCAGCACAAAAATTATACGCTTGTTTCACCCATTAATGGCCTTCTTAAATTCTACTTCTTCATTCACATTTAATTGTCGTTTAGGATATATATATATATATATTCAATTAATTACCATTTACATATCTTTTATTATGTGTCAACAATTTATTCTAAATTATACTATCTTTTATTGAAAAAGTAAAAAAGAGAGGAATGGGTATTATTGGAATTGTGACGGAAAGATTACTATTTGTTTGAATTCTTTAATTTTTTTAAAGTGTCTTAAACGTTCTACATTGAGGAATGGAAGGAGTATTAATTTGGGGGCATTTAGGATAAGTAATGTGGGGAAGAATTTTTGGATTTGGAACGTTGTTCACATCACATGCTCGACGGCTTTGATCCGAATGCTGTGCGACAAAGGGTGGTCTAGATTTTAGTTTTTCAAATGCATATAAGGATGATAAATATAAATTTTAGTTGTCTTTGGCCTGCCCTTTTTTTTTTTTTATTTATTAAACTGAGGGCTTGCTAAAGTTTTTTTTTTATTTTTTTTATGTATTAATGTTCTATATTTTACTTATAATTTCACTTTAACCCTCCTCCTATCTCAAAATTGATTGAGAAAAAATTATATATTAACATATAGTGTAGTTTGCCCTAACTTACACTCCTGGTTACACCCCTGAATAGGGGTGAGGCAGATGTTATCAAATTCTATATACAAGTTTTATGGTTAACTAATTGTGGAATGGAAAAGATTTTCTGTTCCGAATTTGTGTTAGTGTTTTTAACAAATATTTATTAATAAATATTATTTTCTATCTCCATTAATAATAACTTGTTAAGTGTTAGTGTTTTTTTTAACAAATATCTATTAAATAAGAAATTTGTGGAACTCTAAAGTAAAGTGACACATTTAACAGCACATAATTAATGAGATAGAAATGGAGAGAAAAATATGAGACGTGTGATATTTTTCCATTGGATGAGTTCATCAGATAGTTACGGGTTTTGCTCACCATGGCTCCAATGCGGAATGGGTATTTGTTCTGCATGTGTGGGACGGATTCTCAGCCGTTGAATTAAATTTTTTACGACTGAGATTGATTTTAAAAAACACCTGTTCTGGTTTTGAGAACAACTGTTCTGCGAAGACTTATTTTTAACCGAAAAACTTATGTTTTTGCCTTGAAAAATTGTTTCGCATGTGCGGGAAAAAATGTAGTTCCGCATAGGAGCAAGACTGGATTTTGCTCAAATGACAGTGTGAAAGAAAAAAAGTCTTAGATTTGACCATAGTAGCACTTACAAAAAATTTTAAAGGTGTCAAAACAGAAATAATCTATAAGAATATATAGATTTTGATAATAAAGGAAATTAATAAAGATTTTGAAGTAACTCCAAGTAGTTAAGATGGGCAATAACGGCACGTTCAAGATGAGGGCAAACAGAAAGGAATGGCTGTGGAATTCGTTCACTTGTTTGGTGAAATATTGCATGTGAAGTGAAGTGGTCCTTGTTTGATCTGCTCAGTGAAATATCACTTTCATTTTTGGAAACTTGGAAGGCTACGGAGTATATATGTATTAGAAGGCTACGAGTATGTCAAGTTAAGTATACGGAGTACAATTTCTGATATGTATGTGATCGATCAGGTTAAGTATTGTTATGACATGTAATGTGTATGTTTTGATATTGTTTCTAAGTGGTATAATGAGTCTAAAAACAGTGTTTTGGGTTGAAATTTTTGAATGTGCATAAAATGACTTTTCCTTCACAAATTTTACCTTGAAAATGACCTCACTGTATCTCGGTAGATCGGACCATATTTCCCTCGTCCGACCCAAACTATTGGGGCTGATTTCGGATGATGGAAAAGGAAATACGGTCGACCGTGCACCAAAGTAGTCGACCGATTTTGTCATGCTGGTCAACCAGACTTTTTGTAAATGTTTTTGTCCTAATTTCGTACGACCCTATCGGTCGACCGGCGTGTTTTACCATCTTCCGAGATTTTCTATTTTGTTTATATTCCATTTCAAGTTATGTTATGCACAAGTTATGCAAGCTCTGAACTCCTATGTTATGTTTTCAAATATTTTACAAATGGTCTCAAGATGTTTACAGGTTATTCCAAGTCAAAGATATTTTCATATGTTTCGGGAAACAAGGAATGTTTTGGAGTCACCTTTGGTCCTTCATCCCAAGGGCGATCGATTCTTACGAAGCTAGTGTGATTTATCCTATTATCTTTTCTTGTTTTGCGGATGAGTATGATGAGGGTGCAGATGACGAGGCTTGGGATGGGGTGCAAGACGAGTAGATGATGAATGATAAATTTATGTAATAAGTATTTAGATCATTTAGTTAAACAACATTTGGTACAAAAATGTGAAGTATGTAATTTCTTTAAGTACCAATGAATTTATAACAAAGTCTAAGTTATTCTGTTATATTTATGGCTTGTAGACTATATTATGTCAAGTTTCTTTGCCTCATTAATAGATGAGACATTCTCAGGTCACCTTCTAGTTACGGGGTGTGACATTTACCTTTTTCTTTCTACCCGATGTGTTGCTTTGAAAATTTATATACCAATTTATGTAGTATGTAGGCTCAGTAAATGAGATTTATTTAATGACCACTTTCAATAGCGGTTCAGGATCGCCTCTTTCGTTCAAGAGAGTTAGTGAAATCACGTGACACAACACAAGTAAATATTTGTTGAAAAAGAATCGAGACTTAAAAGAGAATATAAGAAAATAAATTAATAATAACTCGTCAATGATGAACAAAGAAAAGTGATAGGATATAAGTTTTAATGATCCATTATAAACAGGGGCTGACATAGCAATTACATTAAGGGGCCGAAATGAATATATATATATATATATATATATATATATATATATATATATATATATAAAAGCAAAAACAAATGAATAGTTTTTAAGGGAATGAAAGTTAATAATGAAATGTTTGATTTCTTGTGTACACATATATAAACGAATTACTATAAGATTTTACAGCTTCAAGATTTAAATTAGGCAATGACTAAAATTTCATACTTTTGAGTTGATAATCAAATGTTGATTTCTTGTGTACATTTTCCTTTTAAATATATAGAAATGGGAACCATACAAAGACCTTTTTCTTCTTTTTTATTAAGAATGTTTCAATCCGACTCCGCTTATGTTGTCTCCTCCTGAATGCATCTATCACTTGAAACCTTGATGGCTTGCCGTATTATGCATATCTACCGTGAAGTAAATAAAGTTGACGATTCTCTTGCAAATTTAGTTTGTGATTCTAGAGAAATTGTTCGGTTCCAGCAATTCGCAGCTCTACCTTTAATGATGCAGGACTTGTGCAATCTTAACCGATAATATATAGTTGTGAAAATATATATATGTACACTTAGAAAAACACTTCAATCACAAATTTAAAGTATCTTAAAGAAAAAAAGATAATCAAATACTCAAAGCAAATCATTCAAGTTATTAGCATGTTTATTAATTATAAAGACAAGTACAAATATCATGTAATAAAATTAAACATGTTTATTAAATTTAATTTGAAGTTAACAAAATTAAATAAAGGCAATGTAAAAAGATTATGTAAAATTAACTGAGATTATTGTGAAACAACTAAATTTTTCAAAGAAAATATAAGAATTGAAACAGTCAATCACCAAATACTTTCCATATCAATTCACAGAATGAAAGAGGAGAAGGAATGAGGAGATATTTATTTATTGGAAGTAGGGATATCAATATACCAATTGAAACTAGTGTTCCCAGTCTAGCCAAAATAATAATAATAAAAATTAATTAATTAATTAAAAAAATAATCTAGCAATAACAAGAAGCGAGATATAATTTGAAAGCAAAGAATTTACCTGTTGCTGAAACATGATTCAAATGGCGAAACTTCTTTTTTAATGACTAAGTATTTAGCAAAAAAATTAACCGGAATTAATTTAATTGGTAAAATGTGCGTAATTTTTATTTTTAATTAAGATTCAAATATCTCCTGAGATTTATAAATTTGTAGAGTTAATAACTATTTATAGCACTAAACTATTTACGAATTTCTCTTTATAGTACTAAACTATTTTTTTTTTATCTAAATATGTCACTCAACTATTTACGTTTATCAAAAAAATATACAAAAAATGGGTGGTTGTATATTTTTTTGATAAACGTAAATAGTTGAGTGACATATTTAGATAAAAAAATAGTTTAGTACTATAAAGAGAAATTCGTAAATAGTTTAGTGTTATAAATAGTTATTAACTCTAAATTTGTATACATCTTCAAATATCAGTTTTGAGTATAAGAAATGATAAAAAAAATAGAAAATATAAAGTGTTTCAGCAAAAATAAAAAATAAAAAAATTAAAGACTTTAGTTTTGAGTGACTCGTAGGATCGTATCAATCCTACGTTCCTAGAGTCAGATCCTACGAGTTTACACCGATCCTACGGATTACCGATTCTACGTAGGATCTAACTCGGAAGACCCTTAGATCCTACGAGTAAACTCGCGAGTTTGATTGTCATGCACGGGACTACTTGATATTTGATATCAAAATAATATAGTCATGATATTTTAAGCACGAATGAAAATTGATTTAAGAGGGTCAAGTAGGTTTTTCCCTAGGTGGATAGAGAATGCCCATAAAGTCCAAGATGATGATAAAAAATAAAAAAAAGCTTCGAGTGTTATAATACTACAAGCCAAAATTGGGAGGAACTCTGCATCAAAATGATAATGAGTTTCACTATCTAATATTCTTCTTTCCCAATGACTGGCAATGTACAAGAATATTTGAAACTGCCTTTACTCGAGGAAGCTGCTGCTTGGGCTTTTGGCAGTCAAAGGCGACGTAACAAGAGGGGGAATGGGAAGGTGAGATCAGGGAACTTCCAAGAATGTAACTGAATGTATGATAACTACGTACCTTAAGCTATAGCTTGCTACAAACGTAATATTTGTGACTTGTGATCGATTCCATTGAAAATGAAAGTCCCCGTCATAGGGACAAATTGTCTTGTAATAAGCTGTAGTTGAGGCGAGCAAAATTGCACCAAGAAATTATCTTCAGTAATAGTCCAATAGCAAGTTATTACCACACCAGTGGCATGTAATTTCAAATTGAAGGAAAGATTTGAGAGTTGAAATATACCGACCTTGATCACTTCCTGTGATGCAACTCCCCCAATAAATGCAGCAACAGCATGAAGCTCAGAAGCACCATATCTAACCATCTCGTTGACGAGATCCTCTATCA
The DNA here is from genome assembly GCA_026122235.1 of Vinca minor. Classification (NCBI taxonomy): domain Eukaryota; kingdom Viridiplantae; phylum Streptophyta; class Magnoliopsida; order Gentianales; family Apocynaceae; genus Vinca; species Vinca minor. Next base: position 58,420 of record JAOCZM010000204.1, on the reverse strand, counting down.
AGTTTGAACCATTGCCCCCCAAGTCATTGAGTAGGCTGACGGCAATGGTTTTCAACCTTGATATATCCTCATCCAATCCACTGTCAAACATTACCAAAGATGTCACCACTCGTCTCCTAATACAATTGGAACAAAAAAATTAATTCAAAACTTATTGATGCATCAGGCTTTACCCATCAAATTGCCCAGGGAAACTATTGTATTTTGCAGCAAAGCGATCTGCAGCTCGGAGCAGAATATAGAATCCCACAGCAAAACTGCAATGAAAATTTGACAGAAACTAAATCGTTAAGTTATTCAAAGGGACAAAAGTACCAAGCATGAGAACAACATAGTTTCTGTTTTGCAAGCAGCTCCTCAAAATGAACTGCATTTCAAATCCAAAAGTCGTAGAGAATAACAACAGTCAGATTGATGCTTATATCATCAACTGAAAGGATTCCAGTTGGAAGATGATTAAGCAAACAAAACCACAAGCAACTTAAATGTTAAAGTTTATATTTACCAGTAGTCTTCATCAATTAGTAGCTTTTGTATCTCTGCTTGGGCTGGTCTGTTGAATTCATCTTCAATGGAGCGATACCTGCAGATCTGAAAGATGAATAGAAATGTGATTCATGAAAGATTCCTTAAGCATCAATGAAGTATTCATCCAAGATTAACGGAATGATAGATTGAACATTACAACTTTTCTGGTCTAAAGCAGTACCATTTCAAAGGTTTGACCAAGTTGAAATTACTAACAAGTAACGGCATTGCACATCTATTGATAAATGATAACATGCAAAAGAAACACAAAAACAAAGGCGAAACAGATGATAAAACCAGAAGACGAACTAGCACACAGAAAGGAATCAAATCCCAAAAAAGATTGGAGCTCTCCATTTTCTAACCAAGAAGGGAAGTGGCAAACATATTTCAGACAACCAATTATGAACTTAGCAATCAGAGAACAATGCATGAAACTGTGGACTCCATAAGCCAGAAGATAAAGCTAGTAGACCAAAAGTTTCCTTCAGCAGTCGCAAGAATAATGTTATCATTCATTTTCAATCCATTTATAATAAATCCTGATCAAATTAGGAAGCTGGAAACTCTTTCTTCATAGAAGTCAGATTAAAATTTCAAAGAAACTTACTCGGAGCTTTCTTGCATTTTTACAGAAGTTTTTTATGTTTGCCTTCGTGATGCTATACGGATCTCTACCCATTCTTTTTAATACATCCCTCACCCGTCGCTCCATGACAAGAAAATCTGCCTCAGCCTTTGCTTGATAAACCCTCTGTAAATTTACATATAACCTACAATAAAGCAGGCAAAAGATGTTGACATGATCAATCAACTAAAGCTTAATATATATATATATATATATATATATATATATATATATATATATATATATATGAAAAAAATGCTTGTGACTAACTCAGTCGATGATGCCATATCTGGTATTGATCCTTCAAGAGGTGTCTCCCCATCACCTTCATCAGCTATGAACTCCTACGTTGTGCAAGATAAACTTGTGTTGTTATGCAAGTTAAGAAAAAGTTGTGTCCATTGGAAACAGATAAATAAGAAGCATAACACGTGCCAATTCTTTATAAATTTAAATTTCCATATTCATTTTGCAGAGTTACCTTCAGAGCTGCCACCATCACCCAAAAGTCTGATGAACCTGAATCAACCTCGCAACTGCCATCATTGACTATCATCTGTAACTCTGAACCTAGGATGCCAAAAAAGAAAAAGTAATACACAACAGTCACGACTTGAATTCCTGAATAAACCCAATGGTTAAAGTTGATCTACAGCCCTCTTGAAACAATATATATGAAACCTCATGCTGTAATTACTTCAAAGATATAAAAGTTTATGTTCTCGAAGTGTTAGAGATCCTTTTTCGCAAAATTCACGAAACATAACCAGGGATACAAGACAATAAGTCCAACAAAATTATTGGGTATGTGCATAATTTGATGCCTTGAAGTTTGAGAAGAGTGGAAATAAAAGCCAAGAGACTAAAATAGTTATTCTGAAAAGCCTTGGGAAGAGTCAGCTGGGTGTGTGTGTGTGTGACAGACAGAGAGAGAGAGAGAGAGAGAGAGAGAGAGAGAGAGAGAGAGAGAGAGAGTTAAATTTCTTCTTTCAAGTGATGCTGTCATAGTTTATTTTTGGATAATGTCCTTTACCGAGAAAATCATCTCGAGACCATGACTAAGTAACCTTGAATAGATTTATCCCCTTAGTCCTGCAAAAGAATTCTAAGAATTTCGAAAATTTGTGCTATGCAAAACTGTAAAACGGTCGTTACCAAAATAGCTAGGTTCGACCTGATAGGGTGTGAATTCGCAAAAAGACAAAAATCAAGGTCCCACTCTAGCAAACTTCAAGACAACATCGTGAAGTTTATATTATGACAAACAAGCCCAAAAGGCACCTAAAATTACTGTCTATCAGAAATGCTAGAAGGAGATAGACAGAGTTGAGTCTCCAAATACCCCATGAATTAGAAATAACATCTTCTCAGACATTAGTGATATGCTGCTTTTGCCAGAAATATCAGGTATACTAAGCAAAATCATGGCGACTTACTAATTCCTCTAGGAGTAAACACTTTGCTTGCATTCTGTATAGCCTCTTTGTAGTTTTCTTCATCTGTTGCGGTCATCTTTGCTTTAATGAGACCCTGAAGCACTCAAGGTAAAAACAAACTTAGAAGACCACAGTTTGAATAAACAGTCCAGAACTGTCTCAAGAACTACAATGTCTAACCTTGAACTCTTGCTTCTCATTACTAGTTGATGGAAGGCGTCCACCATGACGTTTGGTCCACTCCTCCACCATCTTAACAAGAATTATGACAAAAGGTATGTGTTTATGAGTAACTGGATCAGCTGTGTCCAAATCTATTGATTCTGCAAAACTAATTTGGACAAGTGTAGCATGAGCATGTAAATCTAGAGTCCATTAAATGAGTATACTGATAACAATAAAGGAGTTTGGTCAGAAGTTATAAGTGAATAAGTGTAGAGTAAAAGTACACTGTGAGTAAAAAATGGTAGCTCTCAAGATTATCCAAACCTTCTAAGCTCTGGCCATGGGTTATTTAGCCCGATAACATCCCACATATGATCAGGCTTTGACTCAACAATTGTATGCTCCTGCATGCGGAAATAACATCCGTAATAAGTCTCTGAGTCCTTAAATATATTTACTTATTAAATGTTTTTATTTTATCTTTTGAAGTGGACCGCTGCCACCTTTTCTTTTAACTTCCAAATCTTTGCTCATTTTCACTTCCTTGCTTAACGAATGGTTGGGCTGCAGGTGGGTGAAACAAGATGACTAGGTGCCTTTTGTATGAACCGGAAAGTTTGATCAAAATCTGATTATTCTCAATTCTGAATCTAAAAGGACTTGAGGACTTGTGCAGGAAGTACAAAAACTAGAACTTAAAGAAACAGAAAAAGACATAGGTATCTACAGCAAGTCTCAGTTTGACGAGGAACCAACCAAGAAGCAGATTTTTTTTGTTTCAAAAGAGAATATCAGTTTTAGGAAGCAAGTTGGAAGTACCCCCCCAAACACACACAACACAGTTTACTGTAGTGTTTGAGATTTTTCCAAAAAGTGAATACAGGTTTAGAAAAACTAAACCTTATATATCAAATTACCTTCACACTTATTCGGACAAAACCAGCAAGACCGTAAGAGCGTGCAAAAAGCAACATAACATTCGCCTCCCGACAGATTCTGTCCAACTTGACCACTGAGTCCTCAACTAGCTGTGTAGCAGAAAATGCATATCAGAATCAATACATATTCAGTAAACTTATGAAGGGTTTTAATCACTAATATAGGATAACAATATTTTCCATTCTGGAATCACCAATTTATCCACAATTACAAGCATCAATTAATCCATCTATCACCGTAGTGGTTACCGAGGGTGTAAGTGTCGCTGGGTCAGAGTGAAAATCAAGGAAAATCGAGGACGTTCACTCTTCTGGAAAAGGGAGATTTGTCGAGTAACCAACACAAGAACGCGTCCAAGATTAAAACAATTACCTAATAGTACGGAAATTAAAACAGACACACAACAAAACAGTGAAAATAAATTTAATTCCCTGTTTCTATGTCATGTTTTCCACTTTTGAAATTAAAGTATGCACCTTAATGCAGTATTCTGGTTTGTCAAAGAAAATTAAACTAAGAAGAAAATAAACAGTTATACACTAAAAGTAAAGTGGTGCACTTTTTGCTTTCAACTTACCAGCTCTCTCCTGGATAACAGTTAGCCCTATACTATTTTATTTGAGTTAAAAAACTATCCAAAAGCGACACAAGTTGCTAGACCTCTCCTAGATTTGTGAAGTATTCTAATCAGCTGCATAGAAAACATTTACGCCTTGTTAGTGGGTTCCCTTTAATTATTGGGGTTGCAACCAACTCAAGGTGGCTAAAAACGTATCTTTTAAATGCCATGCACAGATAGCACTCGACCCCAAACAATTTCCTGCTTGTTACTAAATCTAATCACGCCAGTGAACAGGTATAGGTCTTGACTAAAAATTCACAGTAGAATCTTCGTTAAAAAAGCTTAGTTCTAGTATGCTTGGTTTTGATCAACTAAAGAATATGAACGGGAAATGTTTATGCAATACATTAACAAGTCAACCCAAATAAAACCGTTTAAGTTGGACCATTCATGTGATTATCATGTTTACATATCCCCACACAATCAGCCATTACTAGTTGGTGACCAGTAGTTAGAAACCGAAATTAAAATAGAACAGAAAGGTGGAGAATCATAAATCGCAGAACTTGTCAACTCCAAATCTCAAAGTACAGCTTCATAAATAGGTATTAAATTCAGGAATGTATATGTTATTCAGAGATATTTAAATTCGGAAACATCAGTTGATGTAAATACAGCATAAGGTGTTCAGCGAACATTAATATCTGCAAGTATCACAATTATCAAGGTGGTGAATCAATAATTCCGTACCTGTGTGGCAACCACCAAGGTGAAATTTGAGAAAAACGATGGGTTTGATTCAACCAGAGTCTCAGGATATTCTTCTACGAACTTAGCTTTAACAGCATCATTTAGCTCCTGAAGAAATGCACACACGCATTTTGCCTTTGATTGCCCAACACATGATTCATCCACTACCATGATTAGAGATTTAAAAACATTCAGAAAAGAAACCAAACACACATGCATACACCACACGCTGCACGAAAGAAAAAAAAGAGGAAAAAAGGGTCTATGACAAGGTAGGGAACGTATACCCATAAAGTTATTTCCAAGGTCTCCCTCTTCGACTTTGGAGCCATCCACAACAGTGATACTTCCAATTCCACCAAGAACAAGATTTTTTAAGGTTTCGGAACCAGTTGGGCCACAATTCAACAAGCATATACTGGCTTTCTCAAGGGCAGTCTGTCCCTGCTCACCCCATATTCTGGAAAATAATATTTAATCAGAGACAAATTTGTATGAGCCAAAACAAATACTAGAACATAAAAGTGTATAAAGCATCTACACCACCTCGTCTGAATTAATTCTACCTTTCTCCTTCTCTAGAGAATTGCGTCTATTTTAAACTTTTTTTCTGAAGTCAAAACACTATTTTCAGATCGATGCCTTAGGTTTACTTAAATTTTAGTTAAAGATAAAATATTATAAGACCTTAAAAAACTAAACAAAATACATAGATGATGATGAGAATAATAATAATAATAATAATAATAATACTCCCTCTGTTTCGTAATAGAGAGTCCTTTTAAGTACTTTAGCATAGATTAAGGAAGACATAGACAAGATGAATGTTTACTATCATACCCTTAAGTCTCAACTACCGACCTATCTATCTCTCTTTCCCTTTACTCCATTGTATGATTATAAAATATATATTCTTCAAAGTTGGAAACAGATATATATTTTGGGGAAGAGATGGGAGAGGCTAAAAAAGACTTGTATTATGAAACAAAAGCTAGTAGTAATTTGTGAACCGCAGCAAACTAAAAACATTTAAGGTTAAACGTCCTAAGCTAGTAATCTAGGGTTCTCAGGCTGACAATTTATGGAACAATATAAAAATATTCAGAAGATTTCATAATACAACTTTCCTGCCCAACTTAACTCTGCTATATATTGTTAGCTAATTCAGATTTAGGAGCAACTCTACCAAGCTCGCCATTACAAATAAATAGCCATAAAATGTGTTTGGGGATCTTCTTCTAGTACACTCCTCTGCAACACTTTCATTTTTTTTATTCAATTATACGACTTCAATTATCATCATTAGCTAATTTACAACAAAAAATTGAAGAAAAAAAAATCAAAAACTCAAAATTGTGAGTAATGAATAAACAAAAGGAAAAGCTAATTATATATAATTCCAGAACCAATATATCTACACATAGTTCAATTATTAGTCATACAAATATTCGTAGAGAATTCGAACGATATTGAAAGCAAAATAAACGTAGAATTAATACCTAAGTTGACGATCATATTTGGTTTTGGTTTCCGCCATTGATAGCATAAAGAGGTCTCAATTTTTACACTCTTCTGGCTTGAGAACTACGCTGACGCTCTCAGAGTTTCCTTTCTTCCTTTTTCAATGTCTTTTATATCTTTCTTTTATTACAGAAGAAGTGGATTGGGCCTTTCCATTTTGAGTATAGTGGATTTGATTCATTGGGCTCCTGCCAGGGTATTCGGCCCATTTCTAAGACGATGATGCAGGGTTATTAAACATGGCCACCCCACACCCAATATTAAATAGTACACCCCCCCAACCACCCACCCACCCACCCCCCCTCATAACTCACAAGTTTTTCTCTGTCCCTTCTTTCCTCCACTCAAAATTTATCTCAACCACCCATCCTCAAAAAAATTTGAAGTGGCAGAATTTTTGTGGGAGCCTTGCCGCCACAACCCGTTCGCCGGATTTTTTTTTTCCCCATCACCTTGTTGCAAACGTCGTCTTTATCAACTTTGTCTCTACACCCAACGTCAAAATAGCATTACAACTAACACAATGTGAGTTTTACTTTTTAAAATTTTTAATTTTAACTTGAAAATATGTAGATCTAACACAATATAACTTTATTTGTGATAAATGTTAAAAAATTTACTTAAAAATAGACTAAATTTGGGCTTTTTTTTTTTTGCAAAAAAATAGACTGAAAACTGAAAAACTAGATCTGTCAGGGTGGCGCGTGTGGCGCTTGGGTGCATACGGCGCGGGGGGTGAGTGAGGAACAATCCCTCCTGCTGACGTCAGCAGGCGGTTAAAAAAAAAATTCCCATACTTTTTTTATCTCATATTTTTATTTAATTTGCTATTTTCTATTAAAAATAATATTTTTAATTTATATTTTTAAATTTTTCTTTTTTTTAAATTTTTGTCAGAGTTATAATTATAAATTGTTTTTAAATTTGTAGATGGCAGATCGGAGAAGGAAAATTGATCGATTAGGGACCATGATGGTAGAGTGGCTGATAGGCCAGTGACTTAGTCTACTAGATTGAGTCGAGAGCATCGTAGACAAAGAACTCCCCCTGCAACTATTATTCCCCCAATGGGTAGTCCACCACCCATGAATTTTGTACCCCCATTCCGCAACACGTATATGACTCTACTTTTTTTAATCCTATACCATACCCGCATATAGCGAGCCCCACCAATGGATGGCTAGTAGTAGTTCACACCCATCTCATTCAATTCCCGATATTCCTATGCAATCACAGGGGAGGGTTTCTGGTTATGAAGAGGATTATGTTAAGAAGTCTTCTATTGATGAGGGGGAGGATTTCATTGATGCTACCCCCCTCCCCAACCCATTGTAGGTGAAAGTGAATCACATAGGAGTCCAGGGATATTTAAGAGAGTATTTAGGAGATTTCGATCATCGTCTAGCATATCATCTTCTAGTAGGCCTACCCCAGTGGATGCCCCAGCTGAACCGTCGGTTTCAGGAGGTAGACCGTCAGTTTCAAGAGGTAGACCGTCAGTTTCAGGAGCTAGACCGTCAGTTTCCGGAGCTAGACCTTCTGTTTTCGGAGCTAGACCTTTTGTTTCTGGAGCTAGACCTTCCAATCACGCCCCTAGAGACTCTGTATCTGATGACCCACCTTGTGTCTCACAGAGTACTACCCAGAGTACCCAACCTCCGAGCTTTCCCATTCCCACTCAAGTGAAACCAACGGCGATAGATTGGGAGCAGGGGACACTAGCAAGCGGTAGACCGGAGATTCCAGAGGAGATTCCGTCTTATTCTGATCATGTAGCTGTTGATATCTGGAACGGGGTAGAGTGGGATTTCGTACAAATCACCACGCGGAAAGAATCTCTTGTCAAGCAGTGGACATGACTAGACCAAGATGTAGAGGCATATTCCATTTTATACTGTACCGGTTTAGGACACCTCCGTACTTCAATGTTTTCGCATCACGATGATGCACTTATTTGTTCATTTGTGGAGAGGTGGAAACCGTATACTAACTTATTGCACATGCCTTGGGGTGAAATGACGATCACACTTCATGATGTATTTTATATACTTCATATTCCTATTTCTGGTAAGGCAATCTTTGACCCTCATCGTATTAGAAAGAATATTATACTTGAGATTGCAGAGTGTGTTCGAGTTGATCCTCAGACCCTGACTACGGCAATTAATGATAAGGGCATTCCAAATAAAGTGTTGGTCAACGCAATTAATCAACTGCCTTTGAATTCTATTGTCCGCGCGAAGATGTGCTTGCTGCATATGTTGGGGTCGACCCTGTTTATCGATCGCTCTTGGGATAAGGTGAACTTCAGGATATGGGGAGCCTTAATGGATATAAACCAAGTAAATATGTATTCCTGGGGTAGTGCAACATTGGCAGCTCTGTATCGACAATTTGTAGTTATCAACCCAGGTTTTTCGAAGATAGGTTATCAAATCAGTCCCTTTTGGGATTTAGAACCATTTAAAATAGTAGACCACTTCTCATAATAATCATCTTCAGTTTGAGCATAAGCCAGTGCGCCCCAAGTGGTTTGTGAGAATTTGTCACCTTGTTCTGGTCCAAATATTGAAACAGCATTCTTGTTGACACATTTCCCAATGTGTCTCCTACACAACATGTGTTTGGCTTCATGAAATACCTCAATACTTGCCTTAACAATTTGCATATCTTTATCCGTTACAACAACACTAGGGACTCGTTTGGGATCAAATAATCCCCTAATCATAGCAAGTGCTCATGTAAAATTTTCTTTTCTTTCTTGACGCAAGAATGCATATGCAATAGTGAAATTTTGACCGGTGCAGGTAAATCGAATTACAGCAAGTAGAGGCATTTTGTATATGTGATTATTTAAATCGATAAATCCTAAACAATATAAATAATTACAATACAATATAAATAATTCAAATAAAAGAATACCTGTTTGTTTTGTAGGTGCTGTCCATAAGGATAGCGTAGGGAAAAACTCTAGCAAGTCTGATGGAGTCCAGATGAGCAAATAATAAGTCACCAACATATTGTTGAGATTCGTCTACACCCGTCCCGTCACTCCCGCTATTTACATAACGACGACACTCTACAACATAGACAGGCTTCCGTAAGACGATACATCAGATCTTGTAATTCGGTCCTACCATTTTTATCAAGTTTCCTGATTCTTGCCCTCGCATTATATACTATAGCTTTGCCGCCATAAAAAATAGGATTTTCCATTTTCAATGTGTTATATATTTCGTTCGCCCCCAACGTTGCACTTAGTCAAGTGCTCAACCAACTTATTCTGGACGTCATCCAACTTCCGTGCTGCAGCATGACCAAACTGATAGATTCCCAAGAAGTGGTTATGCTTGCCTTGGCTAACCTTAAATCTCCATGACTCAGTTTTAGTCTTTTTCCCTACAATCTTGAATGGGCAATCTATCTTCTTAGTCCTCCTTGTCCGGTTAGCTTTCCTCCCTTCACCGCCCTTGCCAACTGCTGCCCCAACGTATGTACCAAAACGCTCACACCGTAAATACACTTTGGGCGCACTATAATCTTGTCCCTCTCTTGACCGACCAATCACAATATAAACTTTATTTTCTATCCCTTTTTTTTAACCTAATGCACTAAACCTTCTTTGGTTTGAAAATCATATTCTTCATGGGGACTAAAAAATTCCCCCGTATCAGGCCAATTTCCTCATTATCAGGAAATTCTTCTAGATCAGTATTTAGTCCTCTGAACTCTGAACCTACAATAAATACAAAACCAAAAATTGTCACTAATACAAAATAAATCATTTATTAGCCATTGCAAAAAAAAAAATTTTAAAAAAAAATTAAATACGCTACACGTTGAGCGCATGCGCACGTGTAATTATTTCAAAAAAAATTAAAATGTCGCATGCTGACGTCAGCAGAGGGTGTGTGTCGTTACCCTCGGTGTCTGAACAGGCGGTTACGTCACTCACCCCTGCTAACGTCAACAGGCGATGCATTTTTCAAGTAGCATTTCCGGTTATGTTTTCTCAGTTCCGGAGTTTTTTTCCCACTTTTTCAGTTTAAACATGGTTTTTTACCCGAAAAAATTTTATTATTAAGAACAACAAGAACAATATAATAAATATTTACCTCAAAATCAATGTCTTCTAAATAACCACAATCGTCGGAGTCCATTTAGCCAGAATCTTGTTCTGAATTTTTTTTGGCTCCAATTTTTTTAAAATTGATATTTTGTGGTGGATTTAGTCCGGAGCTCCGGTATGTGTTTCGGTGGTGGCTCCGGTGAACAGTGAGTGTTTTCCCGGTAGGGAAGGGGGAGAAAAATTTTTTTGAAGGAGAGAGGAAAAATGTGAGTTGTGAGGGTGGGGTGTGTGTACTACCTAATATAGGGGTGGGTGGGGAGTTTTACCCTTATTAAATAACGAGATGTGTTTCAGTGGACCCACTAGAGCTGCATTTAGTAGTATCAAAAAGGGTATGCCCGCCCGCCACATCCCGTCATGGGCATGCCTTAAATGGGGATGGGCGGGCATGCCCCCTTTTTTAATGGGCCATCAAAAGGGATTCCGTACCCGCCCGCCGAATGGCCATTGGCAGATGGGCATGCCCGCGACCCTTATTATTAATTTTTTTTTAAAAAAAAAGATCAAATTCGAAAAAATCAATAAAATGCAATTTTTTTTTCATCCACTTACAATTTACAGTCATGTAGATTGGAAATAAAAATACAAAATAGTTCAAGAACAAACAAATCAAATCAAAGTCCACAATTTCAAGAATAATTCAAGATCAACTGTCCAAAATTAACAAATATATTGCTGAAATCAAAGCAACCAAAAATATATACTATTTTTTTTTAATATTCTCCATCCATTGATCTAGATCTTGAACACTAGAAGTATTATTTGAATCCACTTTAGATAATGTTGATTCCCCCTCATCATCTTCACAGATAAAACACACCTTATGAAGTTAAAACATTATAAATGGTAAATGATACACGATAAGTTAAACATAATTTAGTTACATTCAGAGATGAAACCGTGAGTCCAATTGCGTACACATATTTGAGCTTGTACATTTTTAGGAAGAAGATAACTCTAATATTTAGTAAGAACGCGTGCAAAAAGTGTTGGATGAGTGAATGGAAAAATACAATACATTGTATAATCCAAATACATGTATGAATCTTGTAGATAAATTCATGAGATACATGTATGTGTGTTAATCTCTTAAGTTGATTCATGAATCACATATTAAATACATTCATGAGATGAACATTTGGTTCAAGTAATCTAATGAGATAAGATGAATGTATTAAATGGTTCATGTATAGAGGTTTAAATGAAGATTCATCCATTCAATTCTTATTAATGAATGTTCCTAGTTTCCTTTGATGTGGGTCATTCCTAGACTCTATAAATAGGACTTCTTCCTTGACTTCAAAAAACCAACAAGTAACAAGAACAATTCTTCTAGTAAAGTTTTGTGTGTGTCTCTCTCTCTTGATAATTCCATAAAGTCTTTGAGTGCAATTCTGATTTGGTTCTATTGAGAATGTGAGATATAATAGTGTTATTTCTTACACTACAAGTGTTGTATCTTGGGAAGCGAACGTCTATCAACTGTTGACACCATAGCTTTAAGGAGATTTGCTTCGGCATACCTCACTCGATAGTCTTTGGTACTTTGTAATTGTTTCTGATTTCTATTTAAGAGAACAAGATATATGTTTTATTTGTATATTCATTGATAATAAAATAATTATTTATCTATTGTCAATCTTTTGGATTAAAACACTATTTATCAAAGATTAGTTCCAACAATCTTAAAGCTGAATTAGTGTATTAGCATAAGTGTCTACTTCTGAAAATGAGACTGCTTTTCGTACTTCAAATTCTTCTACTCCTTCTGCTGGTGTACCAGTGGCTGCTCCTCATCCACGTCCTGCGCATGAGAAGCCAGAGAAATTCTCTCGAAATGACTTTAAAAGGTGGAAACAGAAGATGCTATTTTATCTAACCACCCTAAGTCTTGCTAAAGATCTCAAAAATGTTGAACATGTTCTTAGCACAGATGAGTTGGATGTTACAACAATTGCTGCAGTTGATGTTTGGAAGCATTATGACTTCATGTGTAGAAACTACATACTTAATGGGCTGTCTGATTCACTTTGCAATATTTATTGTAATATTGGGACAGCCAAGGAAGTGTGAGAATCACTTGAAAAGAAGTATAAAATCGAGGATGCCGGTACTAAGAAATTTGTGGTGGCCAAATTTTTGGATTTACAAAATGGTTGGCACCAAAACTGTAATCAGTCATATTCAAGAGATTCAAATTATCTAACATGATATTTTGGCTGAAGGGATGTCTCTTAGTGAGTCATTTCAAGTTGCAGCAATAATTAAGAAATTACCACATGGGTGAAAAGGTTTCAAGAACTACTTGAAGCACAAGCGAAAAGAGATGAGTTTGGAGGACTTGATTGTTCGCTTGAGAATAGAGGAAGACAATCGCAAAAGTTCTAATCCTCGTTCTGAGCCAAAAGAAGTCAAAGTAAATTTGATGGAATCTTCGAAATCTAAGGTAGTTGGAAAAAGGAAGAAGATTGATAATGGCAAAGGAAATGGGAGATTGAAATCTCAGTCTAAAAAATTCCATGGGAATTGCTTTGTGTGTGATAAGGCATCAGGCTAAGGATTGCAGAAAACGTCCTAACAAAGCTAAGAACAAAGCAGCCAATCAAGCCAACATGGTTGATGATACTATGAATTTAACTGTTTTGGTCTCTCAAGTTAATATGGTGACCAACGTTAAGGATTGGTGGCTGGATATTGGTGCTACTCGTCATATCTGTTCTGACAAGCACCTATTTTCCTCTTATGAAAAGATGTTTGAGGGAGAGAAGCTTTTTATGGCTGATTAATCTGATGTCAAGGTTGAAGGCACAGGGAAAGTAACCTAGAAGTTCACTTCTGGAAAAGAAGAAACTCTTCTTGATGTGTTGCACTCACCGGCCATTTGTAAGAATTTAATTTCTGGGCCAATATTGACTAAGAAGGGATTTGAGATGGTGTTTTAATCAGATAAGTTCATACTTTCCAAGGGTGAGATGTATGTTGGGAAATGATATCTTTGTGATGGTCATTTTTAAGGCCAATGTTGTTGTGGTTGATAACAACTCCAAATTTATGTATCCAAAAATTATGAATAATGAGAATAATTTTATTGTTTACACTGTTGTCTGTCCTTTTCTATGGCATGGTAGATTAGGACACGTAAACTTTAGAAGCATGAGAAAAATGTCAAACTTAGGTTTGATTCCTAAATTAAATTTGGATGTTGGTCACAAATGTGAAACTTGTGTGTAAGCCAAGTTTGCTAAGAACCCATTCAATTCAATTGAGAGAAGTATTGAACCTCTTGCACTAGTTCATAGTGATTTGTTTGACTTAAAATTCATACAAAGTAGAGGAGGTAAAAAGTACTTTATTACATTTGTAGATGATTGTACCCACTTTTGTTATGTCTATTTACTAGCTAGCAAAGATGAAGCGAAGAACAGTTTCATTAAATACAAAAATGAAGTTGAAAATCAACTTGGAAAAAAGATAAAAACTCTAAGGACTGATAGAGGAGGAGAATATAAATCAAATTCCTTCAATGAGTTATATGAGAGGTTTGGAATTGTGTACCAAACAACAGCTCCATACACACCTCAACAAAATGGATTTACTGAAAGAAAAAATCGAACTTTAAAGGAAATGGTCAATACCATGCTTATAAGTTCATATTTACCTCAAAATTTGTGGGGGGAAGCAGTTTTAACTGCTAACTACATCCTTAATTGGATACCTCATAAAAAGACAGGTAAAATTCCATATGAGTTGTGGAAAGGAAGAGCGCCATCTTTTAATTTTTTAAAGTGTAGGGGTTTCTTGCTAAGGCGGTTGTACCTCTACCGAAGCGAATAAGACTAGGACAAAAAACGGTTGATTGCATATTTGTTGGATATGCTGAGAATAGTAGTGCTTTCATAATTTTGGTAAATAAATATGAAATCAATGATATCCATATTAATACTCTCATGGAATCACGAGATGTTTAGTTTTTCGAGGAAATCTTTCCTTGTAAAACAAATCATGGATCTCAAAAAAGATCAAAGGACACGATTTCTGAGAATACTGATTTTAGTGAAAATAAAACTTAACCAAGAAGGAGAAAGATAATGAAGATCTCTAAATCATTTGGTCCAGATTTTCAAACTTTTCTGTTAGAAAATGAACCTCAAACATTGAAAGAAGTAATGTCGTGTCCGGAAATATCCATTTTGGAAAGAAGCTGTAAACAGCGAAATTGAGTCCATTATGAACAATCATACTTGGGAGTTGGTTGATTCTTCCCCCCGGAAATAAACCAATCGGATGTAAATGGGTATTCAAAAGGAAACTAAAGACCGATGGTTCCATAGACAAGTACAATGCAAGGTTGGTTGTTACAGGGTTTAGACAAATGGAAGGTCTAGATTATTTTGACACCAATTCACCATTATCTAAAATTACTTCCATAAGGATGTTAATTGCTATAGCTTCGCTATATAATTTGCAGATACATCAAATGGATGTAAAGACTGCGTTTCTAAATGGTGAATTAGATGAAGAGATTTACATGGAACAACCCGGAGGCTTTCAAGTCCAAAGGGCAAGAATCGAATGTGTGCAAACTTGTAAAGTCATTGTACGGACTTAAACAAGCTCCTAAGAAATGGCATGAGAAGTTTGACAAAATCATGAGTATAAATGGATTCAAGATAAACAAGTGTGACAAATGCGTTTACACAAAAGACCATGAAAAATGGTAGTGTAATTGTATGTCTCTATGTTGAAGACGTGCTCATTCTTGGATCCAATAATGAGGTTATTTGGCACAAAAAAATATACTCATGAAAAACTTTGGATATGAAGGATATGGGAGTTGTAGATGTAATTCTAGGTATTAAAGTTTTGAGAACTTCAAATGGCCTAAGATTATCTCAATCTCACTTTATTGAGATAGTGATTGAAAGATTTAAAGTACATGGCATTAAATATGCTCACAATCATTTTCTCCCACATCTAGTGTTGCATAAAATTACTAGTAATAGCATTTTGCAACCAAAATACTCTCAGATAATTGGCAGTATAATGTTTCTTATGAACTGCACAACACCTGATATTGCTTATTCAGTTAGTAAACTGAGTCGTTATACAAGCAATCTAGGACACGAGCATTGGAAGGCATTATTGAGAGTATTAGGGTACCTCAATGAAAAAAGATTATACTATTCAATATGGATCTTATCCAACTGTGGTGGAAGAGTATAGTGATGTAAATTTGATTTCTGATTCCGGTGAATCTAATTCAACAAGTGGCTATGTATTCACCTTTAGGGGGTGCCGTTTCTTGGAAATCATAAAAAAAACTCTAATAGCACGTTCAACAATGGAATCTGAATTCATTGCGTTGGACAAGGCTGGTAAAGAAGCTGAGTGGCTTCGCCATTTCTTGGAGGATATTTCTTTGTGGCCAAAGTCTGTGCCTGCAATTTGCATACATTGTGACAATCAGGCAACAATTGCAAGGGCACAAAACTTCATTTACAATGAAAAGTCTCGACACATTCGTCGTAGACATAATTCCATTAGGTAGTTGGTCTCAAGTGGTACAATATATATATTGATTTTTTGAAATCAAAAGATAATCTTGCAGATCCGCTTACTAAAGGTTTGACCAAAGAGAAAATTAACTGCGCATCGAGGGGAATGGGCTTAAAAGCCTTAAATAATTGAGTTACCTTGATCGAAACCTAACCTAGGTGATTGGAGATCCCACAGACTAGGTTCAATAGGAAAACAAAAGTTTTGTGTAACTCAGACGTGAGCACTTTGGAGCCTAACTCCATACCATTCCTTGGATGCACTAAGTGTTGCCTACATGAGACTGATTAGGTTATGCTATATGCTTTAATGGTGCCTATATCTTGTAATTTACAAGTAGAGTAGAGTAAGATACTCTTGATAGGACACCACTATGTGAGTGTAGAGTAAGGCCGACTCTATGAAAATATTTCTAAGGCAATATTTTCTAATTGCACTTGCTGAACCCAAGAAGTTCATGGCCGAAATAATGAACACAATTGAGAACCAATGAAGAATTGGATTGGTACTGTGTGAAGAGTATTGTCTAGGCTTACATAAACAACTGGCAGTTCAATGCTTCAGTCCACTGACTAGTTAAGTATGTCTGATACTTTTTCACTAGGGAAGGTTCAAGGTTAAGAGCTACCTATCTTGATGCAGTACCTTTTCGCTTGCACACTTTGACTTTTTTTTTTGTGTCCATCTTGTCGCTCTTTTTCCATTCATGTAGGGGATTGTTGGATGAGTGAATGAAAAAATACAATACATTGTATAATCCAAATACATGTATGAATCATGTAGATAGATTCATGAGATACATGTATGTGTGTTAATCTCTTAAGTTGAGTCATGAATCACATATTAAATACATTCATGAGATAAACATTTGGTTCAAGTAATCTAATGAGACAAGATGAATGTATCATATAGTTCATGTATAGAGGTTTAAATGAAGATTCATCCATTCAATTCTTATTCATGAATGTTCTTAGTGTCCTTTGTTGTGGATCATTCCCTAGAGTCTATAAATAGGACTTCCTCCTTCACTTCAAAAAAGCAACAAGTAACAAGAACAATTTTTCTAGTAAAGTTTTGTGTCTCTCTTGATAATTCCATAAAGTCTTTGAGTGAAATTCTGATTCGGTTCAATTGAGAGTGTGAGATAATATTGTCATTTCTTACACTACGAGTGTTGTATCTTGGGAAGCGATCGGCTATCAACCGTTGACACCATAGCAGGGGCGAATTCAGTTTTAAGGAGATTTGCTTCGGCATACCTCACTCGATAATCTTTGATACTTTGTAATTGTTTCTGATTTCTGTTTAAGAGAACAAGGTATATGTTCTATTTGTATATTCATCGATAATAAAATAATTATTTATCTATTGTCAATCTTTTGCATTAATACACTATTTATCAAGGACTAGTTCCAACAAAAAGATAGTGAAGATATAGAACGCTTGTTCTATTTGTATATTCATCGATAATAAAATAATTATTTATCTATTGTCAATCTTTTGCAATACACTATTTATCAAGGACTAGTTCTAACAAAAAGATAGTGAAGATATAGAACGCTTGTTCTATGCATTTTCTTTTTCCTTTCTTTCTCTTTTTCTGAAGTTTGCAATTGTATATTGTTTTCCAATTGGTGTTTAGGCCTTGTTTGATTGTCACATAAGTAATTATTACACATTTTTAAATTTTAAATTTTAGTGTGTTTGTTTCATTATTACCGTAAAAAACTATTTCCTTAATGCAAAAAATATTTATATCCTCATTCGTCTTTCAAATGTGCATACTAATGTGTGAAACTTTTGCCTGTTACACCAAAAAAACATAGTGTCAAGATATCTTAGAGGCACAAAATATTTTTTAGGGGTCTAAAAACACGAAAGATAAACTTTATAAATATTTTATACAATTTTAAAAAAAATAGTTACAATGGCGGTGAATTTCCCTTTCTATTAAAAGGTTATTTAATCTTGCACAATTGAAAAAATAATAAGAAAGGTCTTAAAAGAAATAGAATCCTTAGTGAGAGGTGGTATTATTATGATTCACTAAGTTTCTCTTTAAGAAATCAAAATGAATGGGAAAGTGAAGATTCAATTCTGAATAAAGAGAATGCTTAGCAAGATAAATTGGGCCAAAAGCTTCAAAGAAGCTGAATATATCTGCCATCAGACACCACTCACAAAAATAATGCTGCAATTATCAGATTCTTCAGCTATAAGGGGTAAGTAAAACAACATAAGTCATCATCTAGATATCCAATTTCATTCATATACAAGTCTCTAATAATAAATGAAAGGAAGAAATTACTTTTATCCACAGTTATTTCTTGTTTGGAGTATAATAACCTTTCATCAATAATCTCTACCATCATCATGTCTTTGCTAATATCATCAACAAGAAACGATTGGGAGAAAATATGCAAGATCCATCTCCAACCGAGCAGATGGAAGCGTCTAATATGCTTATAGGGTATTCTTGAATACGGTACATATATGATCGATGACCCTGATTCCAGAACCACTTATCAGCAACCAGTGTTCCGGATAAGTGATTATGCCGGAATAACTTTTGATCAGGCATCGATCAAATTGATCCAACGTTCCTGATCATATAAGTATATACTTAAAAAATAACCTATAAAGATTGTAGTCGGGCCACCCAACATCAAATATATCAAAGAACCAATTATTTGCCTGCAAAAGGGAATTCCTCACAAGCTGGTAATCAATCAGCATTCAAGAATCCTACTTACTAACATTTCATCACAAGATGCAACCACATTTTCCGAAATCACAACAAATCTTTAATAAAATCAAGGATTAGTGTATCTCGAACGAGAAGTAGTATCCCGAGAATTAGGACAAACATGATCCCGGGCGACAGTATCCCACCTCTTGCTGCTTCTATTAAGATCAATGTTGTAGAAAACTGAAGAACAATAAGCAAAGAGAAGAAGAAGAATTTGGGAAATTTTATGGTGTTTTTACTTAATGAATCAGTTAGTTTGTTTGGGTATTTATACCCATAGTTAGTTACAAAACCCTAACTAACTATTACAATAACTACCAATTAGTTATAATAAATCAACATACTAACAAATCCTAACTACTATCCGGTTGCTTGACCCGGATCCGCAAGTTCTTCTTTTAACCCGCATTGCCTCTTGCTTTTGTCTCTGGGTTCAAATCCTTCTTTACTCAAGACAGCCTCAATATTCTTCCATTTGTCATCATAAGTTCCAAGCTCATTTCCTTTGCCTTTGACAGCATCATCAACCTGCATATTTTCTTCTTTCAACAACCTCCCTTGAGTTGGAACTTGGTACAAGTTTAACAAACCTAAAATATTCACCAAGAAATAGAATCTTTCTGTGCCAAGTGGTTTAGTAAACAAATTTTCCAATTGGTTGAATGAAGATATGGGTATAGGCTTTAAGACACATTCTTTGTACTTTTGTCTAACAACATGACAATCTATTTATATATGTTTTGTTCTTTCATGAAATAATGGATTTTCAACAATGTATATTGCACTTGAGCTGTCACGAAACAATGGTATATGTTTACTTTGATTTACTCCAAAATTGTTGAGCAAATATAGCAGCCATTGCACTTCACATGTTGCCACAGCCATTGCCCTATACTCAGCTTCAGCTGAGCTCCTTGAAATAGTCTGTTGTTTCTTGGATTTCCATGAGATCAATGAATTTCCAAGAAAGAAACAGTATCTAGTTACAGATCTTCTGGTTTCTAGGTATCCTGCATAGTCACTGTCTGTATAACCCTTCAATTCAAGTGTACCATGTTATGACAACATCAAACCCTGACCAGGTGTACCTTTTAAGTACTTGAGCACTCTATGCACATCTTTGTGATGAAGGGCAGTTGGATAGTCCAAAAATTGACATAGTTGTTGAACTGTGTAGCTAATATCAGGTCTGGTAACACACAGGTATAACAACTTCCCAATCACTCTTCTGTAGCCAGTAATATTTTCATAAGGATCTAAATCCCCATGCTCAAACTTAGCTTTGGGATCTATAGGAGTACCAACATGTTTGCTTGATAGGAAACCTTCTTCCTTAAGCAAATCAAGAAAATACTTCATTTGAGACAAATTTATCCCTGCCTTACTTCTGGCAACTTCAATGCTTAAGAAGTATTTGAGTTCACCTAGGTCCTTGATCTTAAAAGGCTTGTGCAAAAAGTTTTTAACAGTGATGATCTCTTCCATATCATTGCTGGTAAGTATCACATCATCAACATACACCAAAAGAGCAATGAATTTTCCATCAGAACACTTTACGAAAAGACTATAATCATGCCAAGATTAACCAATGATTTAGTCAAAGTATCATTCCACTCCCTGCTAGTATGTTTAAGGCCATATAATGATTTTATCAACTTGCACACTTTACCAGAATCCTGAGCACAATATCTTTGAGATGTAAATTTCCTCATGCAAATCCCCATGAAGAAAAACATTATTTATGTCTAACTGATGAACATACCAGCCCTTTAAAGAAGCCAAAGCTAAGAGACTTCTCACAGTGGTCATCTTAGCAACAGTTGAAAAGTATCAAGATAATCTATACCAAACAACTGAGTATACCCCTTTGCAACAAGTCTAGCTTTGTATCTTTCAATCTCTCTAGTAGACAAGAACTTGACCTTATACACCCATTTGCAATCAATGGAAATTTTACCTGGTGGAAGATCAGTTAAGATCCAAATAATGTTTGCTTCCAATGCATCAATTTCATTTTGCATAGCAGTTCTCCATTCTTCATGTTTAACAGCCTCACTTTAACTATTAGGCTCCTTTGTAACATTGAGTAATAATACAAAAGATTTATGATTATGGTGCAACAGATCATATGACAATACATTGTTTAAAGTATGAGGAAGTAGAGGTAGACACAAGGAAGGTAGGACAATCATAATCTTACAAATATGGAGGTACTTTAGAAGATCTAGAAGATCTCCAAAGAATAGGTGCACTAGGAACTGAAGAAGCTAAAATGGGACTGAAGATGAAAGTACATGAGACTCAACTTTGATTTGAGGTGTATCATGTTATTGAGGGACATGAGGCTGAGAAACAACAGAATCATCAGACACAGGCACATGTACATCATGAATGTATGAAGATGGAGAATGAACAGAAGAAGTTATAGATGAATAAAAAATTGATTGATTAGAAAAATGAAGGACATTTTCAACAAAGTTCACATGCCTTGATATGAAAATTTGATAAGTATCATAGTCCAGAAGAATATATCCTTTTGAAGTGATAGACTGCCTTAAATAGACAACCTTTTTTCCTCTTGGATCAAACTTGCCTCTTCCATGATCAAGAGTGCAAGCATAGCTTAAGCACCCAAAAAACTTTAAGATTCTGATAAGGAGAAAAATTGTGTAGCTTCTCATAAGGACAAAGATTAGAGATAATAGGAGAATGAGTGAGGTTAATAAGATGTGTGGCATGTTGAACACAATATCCCCAAAAAGAAATATGAATGTTGGATTGAAATTTTAAAGCTCTTGCCACATTCATGATATGTTGATGCTTTCCTTTCAATTATACCATTTTGTTGAGGGGTAGCTACACAAGAAGTTTGATGTACAATGCCTTTATTGGAATAAAAATCTGGCATTAAGAATTCAGGACCATTGTCTGATCTTATGACCTTTACAGAAGCACAAAACTAAGTATGAACAAAGGCAATGAATGATTTTAAAGTGGAGTGAGCTTTTCTTAAGTAAGAATAGCCAAGTAAATCTACTAAAATCATCAACAATAATGAGGAAGTATTTTTGCCCTAACACAGTAGCTTCTTTATATGGTCCCCAAATGTCAACATGAACAAGATCAAAAGCAGTTTTACAATTGCATTACTTAAAGGAAAACCGAGCTTATGAAGTTTAGCCAAAAAGACAAAATACTACAATGACAAGTATGTTTACATGTAACTGAAGCAAAAATGCTCCTTATTTGTTTCAATCTAGGAATTACTATATGACCAATATAATGCCACAAAAGAGAGTCAATCTCTTTATTAGAAACATTAGCAGAAATAGTATAATGAACAGATTTAGAAGAACCAACATTATCAGTGGGAAGACTATTTACAAGAGATTTAGTATTGAGCAAATACAGCCCTTGCCATACATCAGTTAATCCAATCTTCCTCAAGGAAGGCAGGTCCTGAATAATGCACTTCTCAAAGTCAGATACCACATTGCAAGGATTTTGTAATGTGAGTTGAGACACTGGAATGATGTTCAGATGAAAAGCAAGAACACAAAGAACATTGTGAAGAGTAATGAAAAAGGATAACTTCACTGTTCCTTTGTGAGACACTGGTATAGACATTTTGTTAGGCAATTTAACAAAAATATTTTGGATAGACATAGCAGCAGTAAAGAAAACAGGAGAACAAATCACATGATCAGTTGCACCAGAGTCTAAAATCCAATGAGTAATACCTGATGGTACATTGAAGTTACCATAGTTTGTAGTGAGAGAGAAAGAGGCTTGATTGATCATAGGACTTGCATGCTGAGTAGCATTGTTACTTCCATTGGTGTGAACTGAATTTCCTACCTGCATTCCTTTGAATAACTGCAACAATTGATGTTGTTGCTCCAAAGAGAAATCAGTGACAACTTTTTGATCAACTGTTGTAAGATAATTAGAGTGTCCTGCAATGTGATTCACATTCCTTAAATTGCTTCCACCACTATTTATGAAGTCATTAGCACTGTCCTTATAGTTTTGTGTACTATTGTAACTATAAGTGTTTCCAGACACTACATTCTGATTTCCAAAGCTTTGATTCCATTTATAAAACATGTGACCAAGTGGATAGCCATGTTTTTTGTAGCATCTATCCATAGTGTGGCCATTGATACCACAATAACTGCATACAAAAATGTTCCTCATTTTATTTCCAAAATTACTCATCCTAATACCAGAATTAACAGCATTTATATGGCCAATAGTTCCATCATGAACAGAACTAGATTTATTCACATTACTCTTTTGCTCACCATTACTTTTATCACTATAGTTTGGTCCATGACTGCATAAAATCTGTGTTTCTTTACTTTGTGAAGAGTGTGCAGATTGATTCTCTTGCTGTGTTACAAAGTTCAACACATCATCAATAAGAGGTACATTTTTCTTCATAAGAACTTTAGACTTCACACTACCAAAATTATCACTCAATCCTCTCAGAAGTTTGATTACATAATCTGACTCATAGTAATCTTGAACCACAGTCATAACACCACATGTGCACTCAGGTAATGGTCTCAAAATGAGAAATTCATCCCATAGAATTTTCAGATGTGCATAGTATTCATCCACTGACCAGCTTCCTTGCTTTAAATTGTAAAACTCCTCCATTAAGTCTGATAACCTATATGCATTGGATTTGGCATGCCTTTTTTCTAAACATTGCCAAACAGCCTTGGATGTGTTTAAGGATAAAACACTTTGTGCAATAGTGTTAGTGATTGTGTTTGTAATCCAAGTTAGCACTGTCTGATCTGCCTACTCCCAAGCAGAAAAATAAGGTTCATTAGGCTTAGGAATCACAATATTTTCTACATTCTCAATGAAGCAAAGTTTATTCTTCATTATGAGAGATCTCCTCACAGATCTCTTCCAATATAGTAATTATGTCCTGTTAAAGGATTCTGTACAAGAAGAAGTGTAGGACTCTCAGTAGGAGAGATGTAAAAAGGATGTAAAGTGCTTGCAAGTGTAATTTTTGAATGTGCCATGGAAAAATTCAAGAAAAACTTCAGAATTATCGAAGAATTAGAAGTAATGAACAATCAAAACCCTAAATCAAAACTTGATGAAAACAAAACTGAAATGAAAATCAATTCCATGAAGAAGCTAACATTCTATCACAAGATCTTTCGATCAAAAGTATGAAAAGATCAAACCACAAAGAACAATTAGAGATCGCAGACACGAGCTTGAAGCTCTGATACCATGTAGAAAATGAAGAACAAAGCAGAAGGAGAATTTGGGAAATTTTCTGGTGTTTTAACTTAATGAATCAGTTAGCTTGTTTGGGTATTTATACCCATAGTTAGTTACAAAACCCTAACTAACTATTAAAATAACTACCAATTAGCTATAATAAATAACAACTAAAAATCTTAACTACTATTCGGTTGCTTTACCTAGATCCGTGAGTTCTTCTTTTAGCCCACATTGCCTCTTGCTTTTGTCTCTGGGTTCGAATCCTTCTTTACTAGAGTACATAGGGTATTTATAGTAGTTTCTAGTCATGAATCTAAGCTTAGTACATGTATCATATTTAATAACATTCATGCATTAAATTCATCTAACATATTCTAGAAACACCTAAAGATAAAACTAGATTAATGAACCTAGATTATAGATTGAATTTCAACACCCCCTCTTAAGCTAGATTCATTACTCCAAGAGACGTTCGTAATTTTTGGAAAGTGTCGAAATTCAAAGGCTTGGTAAAAATGTCTGCTACTTGGTCTTGAGACTTCACAAACTCAAGTTCAATTTCCTTTTTGGTGATGCAATCACGAATAAAATGATATTTGGTATCAATATGCTTGCTCATTTCATGAAACACTGGGTTCTGGGCAAAAGCAAAAGCAGGCTTGTTATCAACACAACTCTCTGTTGGACCTTCTTGTGGTAAATAATGTTCCTTCAACAAGTTTCTCAACCAAATAGCATGACAAACACAAGAAGTAGATTCTACGTATTCTGCTTCACAAGTAGAAATAGTCACATTAGGTTTATTCTCAAAGCTCCATGCAAATGCCACATTTCCTATAAAGAAAACAAACCCAGTGGTACTCTTTCGATCATAAACATCACCGACCAAATCACTATCACAAAAACCAACAAGTTTGTAATCTTGAGAAGATGTATACAAAATCCCATTGTCTTGTGTACCTTTAATGTATCGAAGAATTCTTTTGGCCGCCTTCAAATGTGTAGTAGTAGGAGCTTCCATATATCGACTCACAAGTCCTACAACAAAAAGTATATCTTGTCTTGTACATGTCAAGTATCTCAAGCTTCCGACAAGACTATTGAATAATGTGGGATCAATTTTTCTACCATCATCCAATTTTTTTTTAATTTTTTTTCCACACTCCACAGGGGTGTTCACAGGATTGCAATTCTCCCTCTCAAACTTCTTAAGAACTTCTTTTGCATAACCTTCCTGATAGATAAAAATTCCGTCATTTGTTTGTTTTACTTCAACGCCAAGATAGTAGGACATCAACCCGATGTCTGTCATCTCAAACTCCTTTGACATATTTGTCTTGAATTCATCCATCATCTTTGGATTGTTACCTGTAAAAATCAAATCATCCACATACAAACAAACAAGTAAAATATCACCATCCCTGTTCAATTTCACGTAAAGTGCATGTTCATGTGGACACTTTATGAAACCCTTTGTTTGGAAATACTTGTCAATTTTGCTATTCCAGGCACGAGGGGCTTGCTTCAAGCCATGGAGATCCTTCTTCAACTTCAGGACCTTGTCGTCATTTCCCTTCATTGTATATCCTGATGGTTGTTCAATGTACACTTCTTCCTCCAATATGCCATTCAAAAATGCAGATTTCACATCTATTTGATGGATTCTCCACTGATTTTGAGCTGCCAGGGAAATAATTAATCGTATAGCTTCAAGACGTGCAACATAAGAGAATACCTCAACATAGTCTATGTCGGTCTTTTGTTTGTACCCTTTGACAAGTAATCTTGCCTTCTACTTCTCTATGTTGCCTTTGGAGTTCCTTTTTATTTTGTACACCCATTTAACTCCAATAGTGCTTTTGCCTTTAGGTAGTGACACAAGCTCCCAAGTCTCATTTTTCAATATTGCATTAATCTCTTAATCCATGGCTCTTCTCCATTTCTGGTCTTGAGTAGCTTCATCAAAACTTACATGTTAACTTTCGGCAAATAAGCAAAAATTGTGTAAACTCACTAAAAAGTTGTACCTCTTCAGTGGTTTCATACAATTCATGTAGAGTTCTAAACCTTCGAGGCTCTTCATTCAAACTTTATTCACCAAATTTAGCAATTTGTTGTGGAGAAGGTTGTGCCATACCTTCGTCTTCATCATCAAAGAATAGGTTGTAGTCATATTTTTTATTACCAACACTCCAATCCCATTCACTTTCCTCATAAAATTTAACATCTCTATTGATTATAATTTTCTCATTGCTTGGATTATACAATTTATAAGCTTTAGAATTTTCATCATAGCCAACAAAGATATACCTTTGGCTTTTATCATCTAGTTTAGTTCTCTTCTCATCTGACATATGTGCTTAAGCAATGCTTCTAAAAACCCGCAAGTGTGAGACACTTGGTTTGTTTCCACTCCAAGCTTCTTGTTGTGTTATTCCATGAACACCTTTTAGTGTAACAATGATTAGTCAAATAGACTGCACAAGAGACAGCTTCAGCCCAGTATTCTCTTGGAATGTTTTTGCTTTTCAACATGCTCCTCACCATGTTCAGAATGCTTCGTTTCTTTCTCTCGGCTGCTCCATTTTGTTGTGGTGAATACAGAGATGTCATGGGCCGATAGATTCCATTTTTCTCACAGAACTCTTTGAATTCATTTGAAGTGAATTCGCCATCTCTATCGGACCGAAGAGCTTTAATTTGGTAACCACTTTGTTGCTCCACCATAGTTTTGAACTTCTTGAAAGTTGCAAAAACCTTAGATTTTTCCTTCAAAAAATACACCCAAGTTTTTCGAGAATAATCATCAATAAAGAGTGCAAAATAATTACTCTTACCAAGTGATGACGGCATGATCGGTCCACACACATCTGAATGTATCAACTCCAACGGATGTTGAGCTCTTGTCATCGACTCTTTCTTGCTTGTTTGCCAAATAGACACCCTTCACGAAGTTTATTCGGGTGGTCTATGGAAGGCAAACCTTTCACCATTCTTTGTTTGCTAATTTCTTTTAAGCCATCAAAATTCAAATGTCCGAATTTCATATGCCACAACCATGATGAACTTTTAAAGCAAGATTTCAAGCACAATAGAACATCACTTTGAATATTTAGCAAGAACACCCCATTTTTTGTCATTGGTACATTGGCAAGTAATCTTCCATTTTTGTCTTTCATAGTCAAACTCTTATTTTTCAAGTGAATATCATAATTTTTCTCCAAAAGTTTCCCCAAGCTTAAAATGTTACTTTTCATTTCCGGCACATAGTAGACATCAGAAATAAGCTGATGACTTCTATCTTTTGTACGAATTAAAATAGTACATTTTCCTTTGAACTTGCAAAGAGTCTCCAAGAGTGATATTGCTGCCAATGGACTCATCAAGATCCTTGAATAAATCCTTCCACAAATATGACAACTTGCGCTAGAGTCAAGGTACCATTTATTATTGTCTTGCTCTTGATTTGTTTTGCAAGCGAGAAAAAAAGTAGGAGTTGATTCCTCGTTAGAGCTCTCCACAAGATTATTAGTCTCCTCCACATTATTTCTACATTCCCAAGAATAGTGACCAAAACGTTGACAATTGTAACATTTAACATTTGACTTGTCATACCTTTGGTAATTTTGTCTACCTCTTCCTCTTGGACCTCTACCTCATCCACGAGCTCTTCCATGGTTCAAGTTTTGGCTTACTTTATCATTCTTATGAAAATTTCCGTCGTCTCGTCCGCCTTTTACGAAACCACGGACTCTACCTTGGTCTTGACCTCAACCTCTGCCTCTTTGGGAAGTGCCATGAGTTGTTTCCTTCTCTTTCAATGATAGCTTGGCTTTCAAAGCATGTTCTAGTTTTTCTTGAATCGCCTTCATCAATCTCTCTTCATGTGCTTGCAAAGATCCAGCAAGCTCATCAATGATCATGGTGTCCAAATCTTTGGACTCTTCAATGGCGATAACAACATAGTTGAATATTGCATCAAGAGATCGTAGGATTTTTTCCACTATTCGATTGTCCGTCATTTGTTCTCCATATCTTTTCATTTGATTAGTAATAGCCAAAACCCTTAAAATATAATCATAAATGGATTATGAATCTTTCATTCGTAAAGATTCAAGCTCACCTCATAAAGTTTGGAGACGCACTTTTTTAACTTTGTCGGCTCCTTTGTATGAGGCTTGAAGAATATCCCATGCTTTCTTGGAGGTGGTTGCACTGGCAACCTTTTCAAACATTTTCTCATCCAAACTTTGGTGGATGAGAGCGAGCGCCTTTTGGACTTTCTTCTTGGTGGCTGCATAGTCCCCTTCAACTCCAATTGCCACTGCGTCCCATACTTCATATGCTCCAAACAAAGCCTTCATTTTTATACACCAATTATCATAATTATCTTTGTTAAGTGATGAAACTTGCAAATGTGCTCCATTTGACATCTTCAAGATGTGTATCTCCAAACAAGAATGGCTCTGATACCACTTTGTTAGAAGTGGAGAGCTTAAGATGCTAAATATGTAGAGGAGAAAAATGTAGGAAAACTTATAAGTTTCTATTTCACTTCTATTCAAATCATATCAAATGACTAGAGTACATAGGGTATTTATAGTAGTTTCTAGTCATGAATCTAAGTTTAGTACATGTATCATATTTAATAACATTCATGCATTAGATTCATTTAACATATTCTAGAAACACCTAAAGATAAGACTAAATTAATGAACCTAGATTATACATTGAATTTTCTACCTGCAAAATGGAATGCCACACAAGCTGGTAATCAATCATCATTCAGGAATCCTACTTACTAACATTTCATCACAAGATGCAACAACATTTTCCGAAATCACAACAAATCTTTAATAAAATCAAGGTTTAGTGTATCTCGAACGAGAAGTAGTATCCCGAGAATTAAGACAAACATGATCCCGGGCGACATGATCCACTGCTCAACTTCTAAAGTTAACTTTCTCCCACCTATTGCTGCTTCTATTAAGATCATTCCCAATGTTCCCTCGTCTAAAGAAGGCAAAGGAAGAAGATTTATCAAGGCGAGATCAATATTTAAAATTGCCGCGAATTGGTAAAGTTTGCAACCTCTGCACCCAAAACAATTATGGCTACAGATCCTAAAACCTTGTTTACAAATTGGTAGAAACTAAGAAATGTCTTCAAACTTCAACACATTTGGTGTAAGTCCCCAAAATTCTCTTCTGAACAACTAAAAGCTTTGAAAATATCCTTTGGTCTGACTTTAGAAATCTTAATATTTGGTTATAATTGAACCCCAATACGACCGGTACCATCCGAATTAGTATCAGATACAACCTTAATCTCTACCAAACTCTCATTCTCATCTCCCCTCTCAACTTTCAATAACATTTGTTTCTTAGGACTTTTCTTAATCACATCGACGACTTCAGGAACCAAATAGGTAGGTACACTTGTTGTTTTACTGCGAACCAATTCAATTTCATTTACACCAACAACAACATCACAAGCTAGCAATCCATCTCTTTCAGCAGCTGAAAAAGGCCTAACTTCGGGTACAAGAGGTTCGGACGATGGAAATCTGATCCGGTCGACCGAACCAGCCGACCGAGATTCAGTGAAGTCATTTTTCAAGCTCATTTTGTGAAGGAAAACTCATTTTCTGCACTTTCGAAATACCCAACCCATAAAACACTGATTTTAGACTCTTTT
Organism: Vinca minor; assembly: GCA_026122235.1. Classification (NCBI taxonomy): domain Eukaryota; kingdom Viridiplantae; phylum Streptophyta; class Magnoliopsida; order Gentianales; family Apocynaceae; genus Vinca; species Vinca minor. The sequence goes on along the minus strand of JAOCZM010000204.1, from coordinate 28,507 downwards.
TTAACACTTAGAAACAACATAAAAAATATCATAACAATACCTTATCAAATCAATCGTATACATATTAGAAATCGTGCTCCGAGCACCTTAACATAACATAATTTATCATACTAGTAGCTTTCCAATACATATTATCTTGACATGATTAGTACCAATATGATATGCAACAAATAATTTTACAATCGTACTCAATCATCTGGCAATAACACTATCTAACTGTTAATACCTGTTCGGGAAGGTCTCGTACTTGTCATAACATAACATAACTGGTAAGTCGCTTTAAAAGCTATTTAAGGATATACTATTGTTATGTCATCGTTCAACCCCGTGAACTCCACAACACTATTAATAGCCCTAACTTTTTACTCTCGCGAGGGTCCAGGCCAGGGGGAACTTAAAGCGCTCTCGGGCACTTATACATATGAAATTCGGAATATATCATGGACTAGGGTCATCAACAAAAAAGAGCTCTAGATTAAGAAATATGCACATGCTAACTCTCATGGAATGCATCCAGAAAGTATACAAATACATATACACGAATCAACAAGTACAATCATGCAAACGATGCAACATAATTAAGTTTTTCATCCAACTTTGATGCAATAAAACATGAGAAATATTTCATACATTTCATAACTTGTTAAAAGACCAGTTCATGCGTTTTAGGATTGAAAAACAAGAACAAAGGATCCTTACTTGGTACGCTTAGTTGAAACTCCAAATGAAGAACAGAAACCAGAATTTCAGATTCGGAGTCTTAACTACCTGAAGCAATAACTCTTAAACCAACCGTTGGAATCTAATCTCCACAGTTTAGAATGTAGTCCTTCAAGTCCCTTAGAAACAAGAATCACTCCGATTAGACACCTTTTGATACTCGAACTGCCAAAACATTGTACTTTGAAGTTTATATCTCCTAATCCGGCTGTTAGAATCCAAATCTCCTTCAGTAAGAATCTAGTCTAGGGAGTCTAGTATCTATGGTTAAAATATAGGAATGATCAAAGATCGCTACTATGTCTGCCAAAGAGTTTTATCTCGCTTCCCAATGTTCCAGCACTATTGTTTTTCTCTCTTGCTCTTCCTTTTTGTTTTTCTTCCCTTTCTCTTCCTTAATCCTCTATTTATAGCCTACCTATGTCCAGATTTCTGGAGGGTTATAACTATATAAACCATATATATAACCCCTTGATCTTATCTTTAAAAAACACCCCTTTACACTAACTACTTAACCTCCAAACTAACTACCAAATAAACTTCTAACTTAGCATATATGTCCCTAAAATTCCTATCATTGCTTGTGCGCCCCTAAAACTACTAAGATAAATGTAACAAGCTATCGAAAGGTCTTGGGTATCACAGATATGAGTTTGAGAACATTAGAAAGTTGACTAACTGGAAAAACCACTTGTGGACTGAACTCCGGTCGACCGGGTCCTAGACCTCGGAAGACTGGATGAAGTCCGGTCGACCTACATGTGTAATTTTTTTACCATTTAAATAGCCTTTAAGTCTGATTTTTGTTCTTTGATCAAACCAATAGAGGGGCCTTAGTATACAAGTTTTTAGACAAGCAAATCAAACATTTTTCATGAGCTCAATTCTTCCAGATCATTCATCAAAATATTTTTATTTGAGAAAGAGCTTCATCTACTTATTCTTTTATTCTCAAATATGAATTAGATCTTATATTGTAATATCCAATCCTAAAATCTCATGTGTTGAGATTATCTTTCTTTGTAATGGGTTGAGTGACAAGGCTTGTTTGTGAGAGTGGTGGTTTTGGGCGTCCAATGTGTTGGAGGGTATCTTTCTTGTAATTGTAGGAACTAGAGTGAGTAGTGAACCCAAAATATAAGTACGGTTGATGTGTTCATAAAACCTCCTCACTTAGTAGACTAGGGTAGATAAAGAGTTCTCATGGGTAGAGGGTTGCATCGGTGTGTTCGTAAAAGGACCATTAGCTGGCCTTTCCATAGGAAGGTTACATGAGTGTGTAAAAGATACTTGTGATGGAACCACTCTACATTCTTGTGTTTGATATTCCAACTCTATCTCTTTACTTTCAATCTCTTACATTATACTTGTGCATATATTCATACGAACTTGATTGGATGAGCTTAATTTGTTTATATGGAATTAGATTAATTGCTTGTCATATCTTCCCTTGGCTTGGACATAGGACTTGCATTTAGAGATGTTTATAGCTTCATATATCACTTTCTAAATGCTAGTTCTCATGACTTGTGTGTTTGTTCTTACAAGCTTTGCATATAAAAATATTGACTAAGACAATCCTTGATCATATATATTGTCTTCTATTCCTATGTGTTGCATTCTACACACATAAGTCATCTAAGTGATAATCCTTTAATTCAACTTATATGCTTAATGAACATAATTGTTGTTAAGGTGACCAATTAGGAAAAGAATTTGATAGAAAAGTTAAAAAGTTTGAGAACCTTATTCACACCCCTCTAAGATTTTTCCCTTCGGGTATTTTAGTAAGCATTAACAACCTTGAGATGAAATATCAAATAAACACAAAAGTTTCCCATTTCCCAAATACCATTTGAAAGAACTTGACGTAAACTAGACATAACATCATGACATAACAATTGTAATACAATGTACATGACCCACGACACACTAGCCATGGTCACAAAACAGAACAAAACTCCAAAACTGGCCAACAGAGAGTGCGGACGAATGCCGCAGACGAAGAATCGTCCGCAGCCCATAGACAATATCTCACAATACTCTTGCTGCGGACGAATGCCGTAGACGAAGCATCATCCGCAGCAAGACAATATCTCACAATACTCTTTGTTTGACGAAGCGGTGGACGAATGGTAGGACGATCCATTCGTCTGCAGCCTGCAGAAATCCAAATTTCCAGTACAAAAACACATGTAAAAAGGCTGTTTATGAAATCCAACATTCTCAATCCCAAAAGACTCATTTTAGACTCCCAAATGCACATATTACAACAAGACCCAAAATACAAAAAAGACCAAAAATAGAACGAGTAATCTATAAACCATACTCGTCGAAATCCGACATCTATACACCAGAATGTGACACAAACACCACGTGTTGTTCATACTAACATACGGACATACACAACGTTAGACTCTCCGAATGTGATTCATGTTATGACTCAACAAATCATACGACCGAGCTCAATCGTCGATTCACAACTCTAAGGCAATTACTACAATGATCCCCAACTTATAGCCAAGAAGGGAAAAATATCGGAATATGCAAACATGGGTCCAATGTGTCCCCTGCACGAAAGGCTCAATGTTTAAGGATCCATTCGTATTGTGTCATTTGCCTACCACTGTGGACTCGACAACGACCGTTTGTAGCCCCTAATTTGTATCCCAGTTAGGAGAGGGCTCAATGACAGTGACTGAGGATTGTGAACTACCGGGTTTAACGACAACACACGCATATGCAAAAGAATGAATCATTGCAATGTGATTCTAGACAAGAGATCAAAACTAACGACGACTCAAATTTAAGCATAGCATATATGACTCCTAAATGTAGTAATATTCGACAACAACAACATCAAGATGAAGAATTCAATTAAGCAAGTAAATACATATATGGAATTCCCAGAAAATTCATCAACTTAAATTGCAAATTCCCCTCTACTGGAAATTCGAAATGCAGACCCGTCACTTCTCACGCGTATCCCTTTCGATTACCTTCAAAAAGCACTAAAGAACGTCCAAAATGAGTTCGTTTACTACTTCAATTATGTAAAACGCTCACAACACTCTTAGTTTTTCTAGATTTTTTTTCTTACTTTTTTTTCTTTCTTTTTCTCTAACTCATTTTTCCTTCACTAACTACCAAGAGATATGACTAATAAAATAGTGAAAATTAACCACACAAGTTTCTAGTTATGTAGACTTAAGTCCTTAAACTTACATACAACATAAAAGCCACCATTAAACATAAATGCACAACAATTAATATGTAATAGACATATAACACATAAAATCAAGTAGGCATGTTATACATGTAAGTTCAAAAAGTTCAGGTTTTCAAATCTTTCCCCCCTTACAGAAGTTTCATCCTCGAAACTTGCTCACCTCGGGATTCAAATAGCTGTAGATACCATTGGCGAGTTTCTTCTTCGAGTTCCCAAATGGTCTCCACTTCTATGTGATTCGAACATTGTATCTTGACATAGGGTATGGTTATTTGCCTCAAAATATGATCCTTTCGGTCCACTATCATTACCGGTATCTCTGAATAAGATAAGTCTTCCCGTAGCTCCAACGGTTCCGCTTCCAATACATGATTAGGATCCGACACATACCGCCTCAACTGTGACAAATGAAATACATTTTGTATTCGTGCCAGTGTTGGCGGCTATGCCAAACGTTAAGCTAAGTCTTCAACATTTTCAAAAATATCATACGGTCCCACATATCTCGGGCTTAGCTTCCCGCTCTTACCAAACCTCATGACCCATTTCTAATGTCCTTCGTTTTCTATCAGCCCAACTTTTCTTACTGTCTTTAACCTTTCTCAAATCAACGGTACTACTTCCATTGTCACTTGAACCAATTTTGGCTATGTCACTGTTTTTCCCCAATAACATCCCAACATACCGGTGATCGAAATTTCTTACCATAGAAAGCTTCATACAGCGTCATACCGATGTTTGCCTTAAAACGGTTGTTGTAGGCGAACTCAACCAAAGTCAGATGGTCAACCCATCTACCTTTCACCAAAAGTTACCCTGAAGGTCCCAATACATCTTTGTAGCCCCGAGATGCACTAAAAACTTCGAACTATGAGCTTCTTTCAGAATTTCCGTTCTCAGCCTAAATCAGACGGAACACATAATCGACCCCGATACCTCAAACTGCCATCTTCGTGATCCCCAAAGTCTGTCTGTTCCCCCGATTGTACCACATTCGGTTCCCTTTCCAATTTTGAATATGTTTTCTGACCTTCTCTAATCCGACCTAAAAGTGTCAATTAAGCTACCAAAGCTTAAAAAAACGTTCTTAGTTGACTCAACGACCACTAAACTTAGCTTCTGAAAATTTGAAATCAAACTTGGTTGCTCTGTAATCAAACATGAAAGATGTCCAAAACTCTTTCTACTTATGGCATGGGCTACCCGGTTAGCTTTCCCAAGGTGGTAGCTAATCGTGAGGTCGTAGTCCTTAATCAACTACAACCACCGTCTTTGTCTCATATTAAGTTCCTTTTGTGTGAAAATGTACTTTATACTTTATTTATCGGTGAAAACCTCACATGGTTCTCCATATAAGTAATGCCCCCGCCTCTTTAAGGAAACACGACCTCTACCACTCCAAGTTGTGTGTGGGGTAAATTTTGATCATAAGGCTTCAATTGCCTCGAAGCATACACTATCACCTTATCCTTTTACATAAAATCACACCCAACCCAATACCCGATGCATTACCATAGATGGTAAAACTTCCAAACTCTTCAGGTAGTGCCAAAATATGAGCTGTTGTGCCCCCATTCAAACTTCACCCGTTTCTGAGTCAACTATTATCTTATAAATTGGGCAATTTGGAATGTTCGTGGTATCACAAATGATAGTACCATTTCTAGTATTCGTGAACTAAAAAGGGAAAATCATCTTATACCTCCCCAGATAAACACTTATTCTCAGAGTTTATTAGCCGAAAAACAAACCTTCAACCATATAGCCATGCAATATATTCAGAAGGCCAAGACAGTTATAGATTTCTTGAATACTAAACCAACCCAGTTACCCATTGAACAATTTTATTCCAAAGGTTTAGGCTATACAACCCAAAAGCTAGTAGGTTTAAATAAGTTAATACCTATGCCCGGAACTAATCCAAATTTAGTAGCCTCAGCATATGCTTATGGATTACTTAATGTAGTCTATACAGTTGGAGGACAAGAATTGGAAGGTATACCAGAAGTTAAAGCAGCAGCTAAAACCTATATGGGGATAACAAAAGCTGAAATGATATATGTTCGGTTTATTGTTTTATTAGAACCGATGGTTGGTTTGGGTGATTTGGCTTTTTTTACTCGTCGGTTGGGTTTTAGAGTTAGTATATTTATTATGTAGCAGTTAATAACCTTCTTAATGAATCTCATCGTGTTTTTCTTAGCTTTTATCATTTAAGCCAACATAAATCGTCTTGTTGAGCTCTCCTATAAGAAAATTCTAGATACTGCAACTTTCTTCGATTCGGATCTCTACAATGTACTTCAGCTAATGCGTGATGAAGACTAGAAAAGTGATTGTATGTATTGTCAGTTATGACCAATTATTTTAGCGGTGTACTTGCAAAAGATCTTTGATAAGATGAAACATTGCAAGGTTTTGCAACTCCTACGCATTTCGAGTCTTGTTAAATATGAATTTGATCATCAAATAAATAGCGCTAATGGTCTTCATTAAATGTATGAAGAACTTATAATTCCTATAGATAGGCAAAATATTGTTCTAATTGTGTTAATAGCACTAATGGTCTTCATGCATTATGTCTTGAAAACAATATGTACTAACTAATGAGTGTTTTAAACTCCTTATGTCACAGGACAATGAGGTAACCTTCATGGAGAAACATTTTCTAGGAGGCGGCAAGCTAATAAAGAAAGGATAAATGTTGGACCCCCGAACTTCTTCTTTGCTTTCCTCCCTTGAAGAAATGAAAGTGAGAATATATATCTTTTGATTTATATTAATTCATTTCACAATATATTGTCATACATTTAGTAGTATAGTAAAGGGTTACTTGTATATCGAAAAAAGTACAAATATATTATCATAATTCACGCTGCAATTACAATAATTATAGTGCATGTGTAATTGTTATAACACACGTGCAATTATAATAAATATATTTTACGTGGAATCAGTGTTATGAATGGAGGATGTCAGTTTACGAGGGGAAGCCAAAACATCGCCATAGGAAAATAGCGGATGGTATAGCGGGTTATAATGGCCTTAAAAAAATAATATATGTATAACATACAAAAATATTCCTGAAGAACTATATTAACATAAAAATCTATAATAAACAAAATTTAGAACAATAAACTACATTAACAGAAGACATCAAAGATAACAATATCATAAAACAAACACCATAAATCAAGTAAAATAAGTTAAACTAAAATAGAAAATAATCAAGTTCACGTTCCAACTTACAAGTAAGACAATATCAAGAACAAATAGAAAACAATCAAAGTCAAAACAACATAACACACAACATATTATAGACTTTACCGAGGGTGGGAGGGTACACTTGACCTTAGGTGGAGAAGATGGACAACATAAATATAGTCTATGACTCTGTTTTCTTTAGACAAAAAGAAACTATCTATTTTTTTTAGGGTTCAGGTATGTTTATTACAGTAGATTTAATCATTTTATAAACTTTTACACATTGTGGTTGGGGGAAATAGTCCGAGATCATCTATAGTTAAGGCTTAAACCCCATATAAATCCATCATTTAAGCCATATTCGCTGTAACACCATATCCGCCATTCAAAAAATGACTGTAATAACCACCATGCCACAGGTTTAATATGGTGGAGGCCACATTATCCACCATTGTCATTCGCAATGGCGTCGCCATAGCCGCTATTTAACAACACTGCTTTCAGTTTCTTATAAAACACGTGCAACTATAATAAATATATTTAATATGCAATAAAACGAAAAAACTCTCTCAACTTTGGAGATTCCTAAAATCACATAACCTCTTCTTTGACTGCAGCCTCCTAGGGCTACGGACCCCCAGGCCGCCTCTACTCCTGCCGTCGCCGCCAAGCACAAAAGCTTCGCTGAACTGCTCGCTCGACCCTTGACAGCCACTGCTGCCCTTCCGATAACACCAATGGAACTGTATAAGGGAGAACCGAATCTTTTCATCCCTGGGATGAACATGATGCTCTTATCAGTCCATGAAAATTTGCACTTGCGGAAAATTCCAGAAACACGCACCGAACATGGAATCTTTGCGGAAGTCTTTCCACAAAGTTGGTTTTAAGGGAAGTTTCTGGATTGGAAGAATGGATCCAAGGCATGTTTTGATTCGGTTTGATTTGGAGAAAGATTATTTCAGTCTGTGGCGTTAAGGGATATGTATTTTTTTTGGATTGATGATGCGGGTATTCAAATGGACGTATGATTTTAACGTTCATGAAGAACCGTCCATTGTCCCCATATGGATTGGTTTTGAGGGATTGCCTATTCATCTCTACAACAAATCTAAATTGTTCTCATTAGCCTAAGTGGTACGACAACCGCTTGCTTTAGATGCCCCTACTGCCACCGCCTCTCGTCCGAGTGTTGCCAAGGTGTGTGTAGAGGTGGACCTGTTAGCCGAGCTACCCCAACGAATAAGGATCACCCATGGGAAGAAGGGAAAAGGCTATTGGCAGCCCACAGTATACGACGATTTGCTGGAGTATTGCTTGAGCTGTATGCGGATCAGACACAACCATGAGCATTAAGCCACAGAAATCTTAAACTTGGAAAAAACACCGGTTAGGCGGGAATTAAAAAGTATTGATGATATCCATATTGGTTGCAATCCACGAAAAGATTCCATTAGGGATTGCCAATCGGCGGATTGTGCTCTTGATTTGGATAAACAGGTGGAGATGATCGCCGCTGAATTGCGAAGCCTTGCTGAAAACATCCGACATCCTATAGGTCAAGTTGCCCTGAATCAAGACTCGTGCCCCATAGAGCGGGTAGCCCTCGGCTGGAGAGGATATTGGAGGTACTGACCTGAAATTGGAATCTGTAGGAGAAGAGGACCCAATTGAAGACCCGGCCCATCCGAACGACTAAGACCCGGCCCTGCCGGATGAGGAGAACCCGATTCAGCCTTGGTTAATTCTTCCGTTCAACAAAATGTGGAGAATCTGGATGTTTTACCAAAGGGGGTCCCTATTGATAATGTCACATTGGACTTGACCGTCTTTGGCCTTCAGCAGGAGGCCAACGTGCTGCCACCGCCCCCCTTACCGGTAAGGCGATCGCCTCGGTTGGCAAAAAAGGGTTCGTTCTCTCTTACCCAATAGCTTCGTGCTACTCTTATTTCATATTTTAATATGTTTTAATGAATTGGATTATTTGGAATATTCGTGGAATTTCCAATGATCGCACCATCTCTAGTATTTGACAACTTAAGACGGAGCATCATTTGAATTTAATTATTTCATTGGAACCGATGGTTGATTTGATTGATCTTTCTACTTATACTTGGAGACCTGATTTTGATTTCAGTCATAGTAACTGCTCTAGTAAAATATGGGCCATGTGGGATGCTTCTGTGGATTTGTTGGTGGCAGGGGATTTGGACCAAATGTTACATTGTCAGATTAATTCATTTTCTAGTTAATCTATTTTCTGCTCGTTTGTCTATGCAAAGTGTTCACATGTTCAGAGACAGTTACCATGGAATGAACTTTGCCTTTTTTTATCATCAATATCCTCAGCCTTGGCTAGTACGAGGAGATTTCAATATTGTATTGTGAGTAACTGAGAGTTAAGGGTCGGTTCCGACACTTTTCAATATAGCAGAATTTGGTGATATGATACATGATTGTTAGTTTCTCGAGGTTCCCAACTTTGGTAATCCTTTCAAGTGGTGTCGGGGAGGTCTTCTTCCATTGCTCAAACGTCTAGATCGGGTCCTAGTCAACACAGTTGGAATGCTTTTTTTTCAGCTTACAAAGGTTACACATTCACCTTGCACTGTCTCAGATCATTGTCCTCTACTTGTGACCGTGAGCTTGACTACGGAAACGAGTGGCACGACCTTTCATTTTCAAGATATGTGGGCTAAACATCCGAATTTTTTGGAGGTAGTAAAAGCATCTTGGGAGGCGGAAATCGTCAACTCGGGTATGCACTCACTACAAACCAAATTTCATTTTTGTTGGGATATTGTTGGAGGTGATGTGGTTCAGGCAGTGCGTGATTTCTGGGCTGGCCTCCCGCTACCCAAAGCTATGTCAAGTTCTTTTCTGGTACTTATTCGTAAGGTTGAAAGTCCAACGCAATTCGGTGAGTTTCGTCCTATATCTTTATGCACTTTCTCTAGCAAGATAATCTCAAAAGTAGTTGTGAATCGTTTGGGAGGATTGCTAAGCAAAGTTATTACTCGCAATCAATCAGGTTTTGTTAGAGGTCGGGTAATTACAGATAAAATCCTTTTGGCGATGGAAATGGCTGGTTCCCTAAAGAAAAAGGTTAGTGGTGGAAATCTGATAGTCAAACTGGATATGATGAAGGCGTATGATAGAATTTCCCACTCTTTCATTCTGACAGTGTTGAAGCAGTTTGGTTTTAGTCCTCATTTCATTCACATGATCTGTAACTTGCTGAATAATAATTGGTTTTCGGTTCTGATTAATGGCTATCCGTTTGGGAAGAGGAGTAAAGGAAGGCGACCCCCTCTCACCTTTACTTTTCACCATAGCCGCATAAGTGTTTTCCCGGGGATTAGATCGGCTGGTGATGTCTGGTTGTATTAGTCCATATCTGGTCCCGCGATCCACCACTATGGTTAGGGGGTGAGCATCGATTTCGAATTCGGTAAATCGGTAATTTGAAATTGGTTTTTTCGGTAATTTGATTTTTGAAAATACTGACCTATTTCGAACCGAATTCCGATTTATCGAATTCGAATTGAATTTGGTATGAATTCGGAATTCGATCAGTTCACCGAATTACCGATTTGGTATAGCCTATAGTTATAAAATTGCCAATCTTAAAGTTAAAGGCTTTAACTTTACAAACAGAAGAGAGTGAATCATAATAAATGAGCCTAAAGAGACTAATTCAAAATTAAACTCATAAACTTACTCTTAATCTATGTTACTCGGACTCTCCGTTTAGTCGTGCTGTACCGGTGTCGACAGGGTACGACGTTGGTATGGGTATGGGTACTTTGACTTGGTCAACTGCAAATGAGTATTTTGACCAACTCTTGAAAACTCATCGCTGCCATCGCTGGGACACCCATTGTTGCTGTCTCTGGATATCGAAGGTACGTCTATTGGAGATTGGAGTTTGGGCGGATGAAGGAGCTTGAATAAAATTCAAGCAATAAGTGAAGGGAAGATGGAATACAGAGAGGTATATGAGTCAAAACAAGGCATCAAATTGGCTGATGATTTGAATATGTACTAGCTGCAAATTTGTTAGGAGGAAAAGAATAAATTAGTTTTACGGAGAGGGAAAGACGATGGGGGAGGGAATAATGGAAGACGATTGGATTTTTTTAAACCATTAATTAGCACATGGGGAGAGAATAATGGGAGACGGTTGGAATTTATTGTTGTATCCCGGTATCCGTGTCCGAATTTGGGGAAGTGTCATGTATCCTTTATTTTAGATGTTTAAATACCTGACACATAAATACATACCCGTACCCGAGTCCGAGTTACATAGCTCTTAATAGAACACCCAAATACCACTACTTTAATTTATAAACATTTAAAAGTAAAAGTTGCATTCAAACAATTCTAATACTGAAAAAAAAACCTAGAATTCAGAAACAAAATCCCCCCATTAAACATTAAAACCAGGATGGCAGCGGTGGTCTTATGCAGCGGTTGGACGACAACGGCGATATTAGGCGGCGGTGGTGCTAGGCGCCGTTGGTGGAGTAGGGGTGAACTGTGGTTTTCTTCAGATTTGGAGAGATCTAAGAGTGAGGGTGGGTCTCATTTTTGGTTGGAGAGAAAATGCAGGCGCTGCTGTCTTAGAAGAATTTTAGGGTTAGATTTTAGGGCAAGAGAGTATTTATAGTGGGTATCAAATATTATTATATATATATATATATATATATATATATATTTAGCTAATATAAATAATTATATACATTTAAATAATATTATAATATGAAATTGAATTCGAATTTGGTAATACCAACCGTATTCACCCATTTCAATTCGAAATCGGTAATGCTGATTTCACTAAAACCATATACCGTATTCGAATTTTTCGAATTCGATATGATCCTAATTACCGAATTGGTCCGAATTACCGAGTTCAATTTACCAAATTCAAATCGAATTCGGTCGGTAAATCGGTTTTTACCGAATTTGCACACCCCTAACTATGGTCTCTGGGCTTATGTCGATGATGTTGTTATTTTTCTATATGGTGGTAAAAGGGTTTTACATGCACTTATGGGTTTTATACGGCAATATGAAGCTTATTCGGGCCAGCGGGTTAATGACAGGAAATGCTCATTTTATGTATCCACTCGCACGCAATCAAGGCTGATTGGGATGATAGTTCGGGTCACTGGGTTCACACAAGGTACACTACTTTTTGTGTACCTTGGCTGCCCGGTATTTGTAGGAAAGTCAAAGGTACAATTTTACTCATCAATTGTTGACAAAGTAGCAGCTAGGGTAGCGGGATGGAAAATTTAAGTTGTTGAGTATGGGAGGGCGACTCATTCTGATTCATCATGTATTATCCTCCATGACCCTTCACATCCTTGAGGCATTCCAGCACCCCCCCAAACAAGTTCTTATTGCTATATAGCGGGTTTTCTCCAATTTTCTATGTGGTAAGACTGAGTTCGGTGAAAGGAGGCATTGGATGTCATGGAATCGGGTTTGTCGAAAAACAACACAAAATGGTTAACCCGACTCCCTATAGAGAGTTTTTATGTTTGACAGGTACTGCGCCCAATATCAGCATCCCTCTCTGGTTAACCCGAATTCTATGGACTCATCGACATGGAAGAGAATGCTGCGATCCAAGGCTGCGGCTGAGGAGCACATTGGCTTGCTCATTCGAGATGGCACATCATTCTTGCATGAGAATTTCACATATTTTGGTAACTTGAGGAATGTCCCCTGAACTATGATGGACGCGGCCTGAATCTCCGATCATCTTGGCAGTGATGGATAGAAGCAGTCGTTGCCTTTGCCTTTAAGCCATTCGCATTTGCTCCCCAACATTGCAATTGGAATGGGGCCAGATATTTATGTTTTGAAGCTGGAGCCGAATGGGAAATTTACAATCACCTCGGTGCTGAAGTCCATCCAACCGATGGGTGTTTCACAATAGTCGAGGTGGCAAGCTTGGTTATCGGTATTGCCTCTTTCCTTGAAAATTTTATGTGGCGATTACTAAATAAATTTCTTTCGTTTGGATGAGGTTAGACAGCGGTGGGGGTGTTTCACTAGCCTTACGATGTCAATGTGGAACTGGAGGGGAATCCTTTGAACATATTTTCCTCGATTGTCCTTTGGCGCAACTTTTTTGGCGGACATCTTGTGCTTCAGTTAGCATCGGTTGGTCCACATTACGGTACGATTCTCACATGTCCTTATTTAAATTACTTTGGTGGAAGGGGCGAGGCAAGTGGCAGGATATTCATTCGGTTATGTTTGCTAGTGTGTGTTGGGTGTTGTGGAAAGAAAGGTGTCAGTTTTTGTTTTAATGGAGCTCACTCAAATGGACGAAGTTTTGCTACGGGAATATGACTACCTAATATGGCCTATTCTTTGTACCGCTAGCTTACTTGACATGTTTTTAGGCTCTTCTTTGGTTAACCCACGACTTGGGGGAGGAGTGAGAATAGTACAATGGGGAGGCTCGGTGGACGCTATTATACTTAATGTCGATGGCGCATCGAGAGGTAACCTGGGTATTACTGGAGCACGGGGTATCCTTCGAAGGGAAATTAATGATTTCCTTGGGGAATTCTCCAGTTTCATGGGAGTGGTAGTGACGAACACAAAATCCGAGATTGAGACGATGCACATTGGATTAAAGCTCGCGGCTGATTGGGGACACGGGAGAGTTTTGGTCCAAATGGATTCCAAATTTTTGTGTGTATGCTATTTGGGGCATGAACATTTTGACATGGAAGCTTGATGTTTCGTTTCAGCAACTACTAAGACACTTTGGTGATAGCTCCGTGCAACATGCTTTTAGAGAATCTAACAAAGTGGCAGTCAACTTGGCAAACCATGCTTGTGACTTGCAGCGTTCTATTATTTTTAGGGAATTCCGACTCCTCCCAGTTATTGTAAGAGGCTTGTTCCATCTAGATCACATCGGAACTCCATATATTCGGCATGCATTTTGATCCCTGTCAAAGCAGTCCTCTCGGGCTGGCTTTGGCTTTCCATGTATTTGTTGGCTTTGTGCCTTAATCAATAAAAGAAGCAAATTTTATAAATATATATATATATATATATATATATATATATATATATATATATATATATATATATATATATATATATATATATTTCATATGCAATTTATTGTATGACACATGTAATTGAATAAATGAACTATCGTGACATTGCAAGATTTGTAGTTACATCCGAAGATAATAGACAATTCTCAATGCCCCCTACCTTGAAGGAAACCCAATAGTTACAATATGTGTGCGAAACGCCCCTCAATAAAATGTACACATAATAAAGCACATAACATGTTTTTAAAATTAAATGGGTACTAATCACATGAAAAATATTATGCCTACACAATTACTCACGAAAAATTAATCACGTAAGAAAAAGTTACGGGTTTCACATGGGGTTCTACGACATGGAAATGCTGATTTCATTGCTGCGTTCCATAGATATTTGGGAGATGGACTGACAAATACAGAGGCGGAAATGGAAGCAATGGTGACGGGGCTGCAATTGGTTTCGGCTCTTGGCTCTGTCAATGTCCAGGTACAAACAGATTCAAAGGTTCTATGCGAATCTATACACCGATGAGAAATGAATACATGGAGATTGGATGTTTTGTTTCAATCTATTCTGAGATGTTTAAATGCGAGGCAAGTGATTCATATTTATCGTGAAGCTAATCAAGTGACTGATAGTCTTGTGAATGAGGTGTGCGATAATCGATCATATTGTGAATATCGTGAATTTGCAAGGCTCCCGATTTTAATTCAAGGACAATGTCGTTTGGACAAAAGAGATTTTCCTCGACTGAGACTAGTGAAGTGATTCTTTAAACTTTTTTTGTTTTTTGGTTTAAGATGCTTCTTTTATTGATGAAAAAAGCCAGACTATTTGCCACATGATTCGCCTCTCTGTATATGTGCATCCCTATATTGCCTTGCAGACATCTCAAAATATGTTGAAAGAGTTCATCTAGCTTCCAAGAATGCATCTTACGACGCCATACCGAATCACATATGATCATGGAGTACGTTTGGATCAGAATCCTTCCAAAACCGAGGTCTCTCACTGGCATCAAATCCGCTAATCATCGCCTCCATCTTCGCTTCATTGTTGGTAAAATAGTCACCCAAAAAACGGCTATATGCTGAAAGTGATTCTTTAAACTTGTTGTTGAGTTTCTTTGTAATCCCATTGCTGTCTTGTGCGGCTGATGTGGTCTTTTGAGATGTAATTTTTTTTGCTGTAGCCTTATTAATACAATACCACCTTAAATTTTAAAAAAAAAAAAAAAAAGAGTTTCACTTCCTTACCTTAGATCACAAAAAACCCTTTCACCGTCACTCCAAAACCCAAGCTTTTCGCTCTTCCTCTAGTGAGAAATTTATGAAAAATGATTAGCTACAAAGACCACTTTTATCTACGAAATCGTGTTTTTAATGGCTACAATATATTTCGTATCAAAATATTGAATCATAAGCTACAAAATATATTTTATTGCTAATCGTTTTTCATGAAAGCATTTTTTGAAATTTAATAGTTACTTTGATCATTTTTATCCACGAAATCGTATTTTAAAGGCTACAACATATTTCATAGCAAAATATAGAATTATGTGCTATGAAATATATTTCATTGCTAATTTTTATATCATGCAAGCAGTCACTACAACAAAAACACATTTTTGCGGCTTTTTTGTACCAACGTTTTTATCAAACGCCGCTTAAAACAAAAAAGAGTAAGTTAAAGCAACACTTTTTGCAAACGTCGCAATGTTTGGATTTTATAAGACGTTTTATAGCATCGATTATAGTAAATGTTGTTCAAAACGACGTTTTGATGATTGTTAGCGACATTTACATTAAATGTTGTTATAAATTGTTATTTTTTGTGACTCATAATTTATATACTACGTTTCATAGCGTTGGTTACAATAATTGTTGATAAAATCGACATTTTGATATTAGTTAGCGACGTGTACATTAAATGTTGTTATAAATTGTTACCTTTTGTGACTCATATAGCGACATTTATATACAACATCATTAAATCATATGACATTTCATACAAACGTTGCTATATTTATATTTTATACGACGTTTCATAACGACAGTTATATTAATTTTTTTTCCTACCGACAATTTGATGTTAGTTAGTGACATTTACATTACATGTTATAAATTGTTACTTTTTGCGACTCATATAGCGTCATTTATATATTTTGTCGTTAGATCTCGTGACATTTTCAAACAAATACAAATATAAAGATTATGTTTCTGAAATATATTTTTTAAAGAAAAATTAAACATTTAAATTATTAAAATTTTAATGAGAGTGTATTAATTTTAATTTGATTCATAACAAAATCAAAACACAAAAAAAAAAATTAAAATAAGTAAAGGTACAAAATCCAAAATTTCATTATAATAAATATAATAAGAGGAGAAACAAATAACAAATTATCATTTAGCTCAGCGGCACATTGCACGACATTTATGCAGGAGATCGCGTGTTCAATTCCCATCTCTTTGAGTAGGGAGAAAATTTATTATATATTATTCAAAGGTGGCTAGACTCGACGGCTCGGCTTGTCTCTCTAGGCTCCGACTTCGATTATTCAAAGGTGACTAGACTCAACAGCTCGGCTTGTGTAGGCTCCGACTCGACTTGGTTCAGCTCGGCCAGTCTGGTTTCAAAATTTATGAGTGTTGGAATAGGTATTTTTTGCGACTATTTAAAAACTTCGTAATAACTACTTATTCACGATATTTACAAACGTCGTAATAGACGACTTGTTGTGATTATTTACAAATGTCGGAAAAAGTACCTTTTGATACACTTTAAAATGACTCAACAACTCGGCTTGTCTAGGCTCCGACTCGACTTGGTTCATCTCGGCCAGCCTGGTTTCAAAATTTACGAATGTCGGAATAGATATTTTTTGCGACTATTTAAAAACGTGGTAATAGACGACTTGTCGCGATTATTTACAAATGTCGGCAAAAGTACATTTTGATACACTTTAAAATGACGCAAAAAAGGTCGTAATAGATAGGTACCGGCGCTAGTAACAAATGTCGCAAAAATCCATAACGACACAGGCAAATGCGACGTTTACGCGACATTTGTAATAAATGTTGGTATCGATCTATATTGACGTTTTTTTGCCTTATTGCGACATATGACAAACGTCGCAATAGACCTTTTTGTTGTAGTGAGTTTACAGAAATTATTATTTATGAAAGGGGTTTTTGTCCACGAATTTATGTTTTATAAATCGCTACAATACATTTCGTGGCAAAATTTAGAATCGTGAGCTACAAAAGATAATCCGTCGCTACTTGGCCATTATGCCACTGATTTTCGAAACCTATTAACTACGAAAGACATTTTTTCCCACGAATTATGTTTTTAATGGCCACAATATAATCATCGTGAATTATATGTTTATTTACAACGAAAAATATGTCAACGCTAAAAGTATAATTTCTAGCCACAAATTAGGATTCCGTTGCTAAATACGTTGAGCAACACATTTTTACACAAAAATCGAATGACGAACTGTTTACCAACAAAAACATGGATATTCTGTAACACTCCTTGTAAAAATCTAATAATGGAAATTTCTATTTATGTAACCGGAAATCTATCTGGTAAACTTTAGGAGTAAAATGACGCTAATCGGGAATTAATTGTGAATGTTACAATAGTGTTATAGAGAATCTCTAGTGAAGTTTCTTCGGGTGGAAACGTGGATCTTCTCGAGAGCAGCCCCGCTAGTGATATTTAGGATGGCTTTCCCGTTGGTTCACTTGTTGTTTTTGCCATTTCCAGAAACTAAATATAGTACTATGGATATTCCTTGTAGTGCACTTGAAACATCAAGTCTGCTAGATTTTAAGAAAATGTAAGAGTGTCAAATTAAAGAGAGTAGTAAAGATCAAAGTGCCTCGTTATTTTTTTAAATCAACATCGAAGTAAGCACTATTAAAGATATCACATTGACTAGTTGTGTGAATATTTGTAATATATAAGGCTTGATCAATCTTTTCCCTCTTGAGGTACCTTTTAAGGGATTGAGTTAGGACTAAATCCATTTTTAACATGGTATCAGAGTCACCTAATTCGATGTTGGGCCCCCTATAATTGTTCACGTTCCAGATGTCCAGCCCTGTCCATTAGGGGTTCTTTTAAAGATCTCACATTGAGTAGTTTGTGCATATTTGCAATATATAAGGCTTGAGTAATCCTCCCTTGATACGGTACCAACCTCAGGGCTGCCCAACTCAAAAGATTGCTTACACGAACCAATGGTGCGGCCTCGAACAAGGGACGTGATTCAACTAACCACATCATTGATTCGTATATTAAAGTACAAAGAGGATGCTAAGTTACACATAGAATACAAAAGGCAGCCTCTCAAGTTAACAAGTGTACAATTAGGCCCTATCAAGCAAAGAGGCTAAGAAGGGTATTTTAGTAATCATACAAGATGATGAGGGATTGGACAGCTTTACAACAGTTTGGTAGAATGGTCATAACTTTCGATCCAGTTATCCAATGGAGCTGATTCTAGTTGCATATTAAAGATAAGAGGCAGATCTACAACTTTCATGAAGATCACGAGATCAGATTCTGCCTTTAATTATTAAAAATATTAAAGATAGAAGTTGGCCCAACAAACTGTCCAGAATTGGGACGAAATTAAAGGGCATTTTAGTCTTTGTATAATTAAAGTCTATGCTAGACTTTAATTATTTTCCATCTTTGTTATTTACTTTATTTAGAGTATTTATATACGTATAACAAGTAGTTCCTATAATAAAGGACATGTTGTCCATAGTTGGTTATCTAGTTGTTAAGAGTCCCACATCTACTAGGACTCTTCTTCTTTAAGTGTTTTACTTGATAGCAAATTTTTTTGTTCAAGAGTTCTAATTCTTCAAGGACTCTTACTTATTGTTGCTTGTAACCGAATTGTTACACTATTTAATAGAGGGTTCGGCCAAGATGTAAAGGTACGTTAGATATATTGATATTTTGGTAAGGTTATTCCTTAGCTTCTCGTGTCTGAACTTCTATGTAGAACTTCATTCATTCTTTGAGTTACTGTATCAACAAGTTTAGTTTCTCTTGTTGTGGTGTTTCAACCTCCATCGATAATTAGCCTTACTTAGCGTTGCGTTGATTATATTCCCTAGAAACTAGTTCGAGAATTAGAGAAAGATCCGGCACAACTTACGCTGTCGAATCTTTTGGTACTTAGTACCTCACGGTTCTTCATCATCCCCTCTTGAGATACTTTTGAGTGATATATTTAGGACCAACCCCATTTTTAACAGGCACAATATGGGGCATTAGAAAAATCCATGATGTTAGTCGAGATCTTGATTATTTCCTTGACCGGGAATGTGTGTTAGGGAATAAATAACAATATAGGTAGAGAAAAACTAGATCGAAAGCAATAAAGAAAGACACAAGTAAGTTCGTCAAAGAATTGACTACGTCTGGAGACACTACCAATCTAGAATATTCACTATGTTATGAGATACAATATTTACTTTAAATAGATGAGCTATTTATACGGGAAAAAAAAGAAACTCTAATTGTGGCCCATTAACATAAAAGCCCAAAAAAATTGGATAGTTAAGAATATGGACCGTGTACTCAGTACTTAGGGTCCATAATCTAACAATGTTCACATGAAAAGACACATGCAGTGGAGCATATTGCTCGCAATACTGGATATACTACTTTAGGTAATGCGTGATGAAGAGTGGAGAAGTGAATTTGCATGTGGTCGTCAAAGAATTGAATACGTCTGGAGACACTACCAAAGTAAAATATTCACTATGTCATGAAATACAATATATGAGCTATTTATATGGGAAAAGAAAAACCTTTAATTGTGGCCCATTAACATAAAAGCCCAAAAGGATTGGATAGTTAAGAATATGAACCGTTTAGTCCGTACTTAGGATCCATAACCTAACAATGTGCACATGGAAAGACACATGCAATGGAGTATATTGCTCGCAATGCTGGATATACTACTTTAGAACCATGATCTTAGTAGGATACTTGTGAAATATCTTAGCGAATATAAAATCCTTGTCGTTGTTTGCAACTCATCGTCATATGCTTCAAATAAATATTGCAGAAGGAAAAAATTGATTGGAATTATTTGAAAATATTTTTATCTTCAAATGAGAATTTTAGACATTCTTAATCTCATTATATGTTCTTTCAGACAACTTTGATGCAATCATTGACCACCTGATCATTCATCAAAACATCATTAAAAAAAATACCTTATGATGAAATTAAAACTTATCAAATTAAAACAAAATTAATTTTCACACTTATTTCCCAAGGATTTTTGCAGCCTGATGATGGTTTCCTCTTTTTCCTTGGAGAAATTGCCTCGTTTGACGTCAGGTTTTAGGTAATTCATCCATCTCAGTCGACAACTTTTTTCATATCTCGATAGTCCTTCAATTAACATAAGAAAAAAAGTGAGAGGATTATACATAGTAAATGACTTAGTGGTACGCCAAAAAAGGTATTGATGAACTATCACAATGCACGCACAATTACAATAATTATGTTTTACGTGTAATTATAATAATGCACGTGTATCTTTTCGAACACGTTTTTATCCATTATTGTCTGTATATGAATAGATTATATTTTCAACTTGCTTTTTGTTGTTCTTGGAAACGAAAGAGGCCCTTGAAAAACTTTTTCGATGATGAGGTTTAGAAAGTAAGTGTGTCTATGAGCAAAGAGCATGACTATAAAAAATATAGCGATTGTGCACCCCTAAAATCTAAAAAATTGCCCCATGCATTTCGTATACATGATAGTCTATAAGAATTTTCACGATAGTGCAACTTTTTATAGTGGAACAAATGTCTTGATTGGAATTACTAGTAAATTTTTTTTTCTTCAAATGAGAATTCCAGACATTCTTAATCTCATTGTCTGTTCTTCCAGGAAACTTTGATGCAATCATTGCCACCTGATCATTCATCAAAACATCATAAAAAAAAGACCTTATGATGAAATTAAAACTTATCAAATTAAAACAAAATTAATTTTCATACTTGTTTTCCAAGGATTTTTGCAGCCTGATGATGATTTCCTCTTCTTCCTTAGAGAAATTGCCTCGTTTGACATCAGGTTTTAGGTAATTCATCCATCTTAGTTGACAACTTTTTCCACATCTCAATAGTCCTTCAATTAACATAAGAAAAAAAAAAACTTAGTTAATTAAGAAAAAATCATTCTCTTAACAAATAATTAAGAATATACAACAATAGTAATAGTAGTAGCTAATCTCTTGTACTTTGTAATTTTTAATGATGTGGACTAGTAGTGCCTTTTTTGAAGCCTCCATATACTGCCATTTTCTAGAAAATAGTGCCATGTGAAAGTCATTGTGCAAAAACATTGCTAATCTGATAAAAAAAACTCTTAAAAGTGAAAGTTTTTCTAGAACTAGCATCAAATTATTATTGTTTTTAATAAAAAAAGAGCTTCTTTATTTATTAACGCTGGGAAGAAACATCCAGCTCCAAAAAACAAAAGTGTTGCACCAAAGGAAGGCAAAGAAAATCTGTTGCCGAATACTATGCCATAAGAGGAGAAATAATAGTGTTAAACAAAGAAAACTTAATGACTTAGGCGATGGGATAGCACTCCTTGGCGATCAAGTTTACACAAACCACGGGTGTCCATAGGCAAACTTGAAAAGGTCGTGAAGGATGATCTCTCCTTTGTATCTCACTGTGTTGCTCTCCCGGAAGAGAAAAATTCTGATATAGGACTGGCCTACAAGTGGGGACATAGACCACTTAGTCCACAATCACCCACATCCCCTCTTTTGATTAAAAAACAATAAAAACGCCTCAAACAATGCACCAAGTGAGGGAATATTTTTATTATTTTAATCAAAAGCGTGATCTCGATCGAATGTGACTAAGTGTGCCTATGTCCCCCACTAGAGCTCTGGTCCCATGACGAATTAATCCCCGGAAGACCGTATTGAAAAGTGCATGCAAAGACCAAGAAGTTATCTCACCTCGTTCCACTTAATTCGCGACCACTTAGTCCGTCTGTACCAAAGACACTTCTAAATTGATGGATATTGCGAGTCGTAAGCCTATTTCCAATGTCATAAGCTCAGCTAAAGTGTTTGTGCAAGACTCGCCGATATAAGAAGAGACCGCAGCAATAAAAATTACATTCCCATGCCGCAACATGCAGCCCACCCCTGCTGGTCCTGGATTGCCTCTTGCGGCTTCATCGATATTTAGGATCACAGTCGATGGAGTATTTTTCTTAAGCCATCGCACAACCGTTGCATGGTGTAGACAAGCTACATTTCTGGGACCAAGATGAAGATTGTTTGCTTTACATAGGTTGCCGATATAAGTGTCAAACGCTTGAGATATAATGGATGGCATCAATATGCATCACTCGAAAAAGAAGCGAGACACCGTGCCTTCCACAATAGCCAACAAATGGAGCTCGACAAAATCAATAATGTAACTGATTGCCTTCCTGAGCCCCCGCCCCCATCCACCAGTTTCGAAGCGTTCTTTGTGGGGAGTCAATAATGTTCATACTTGTTGTGACACCATTTCTTGGACACGAAACTACTATGATAATTTTGCTTCCTATGGACTAAAAAAAGCAACTAAAAAGTGAGAGGATTAAACATAGTAAAAATACCCCATGTACATGAAGTTTAGAAACAATGTTTGTCCACAAGCAAAGAGCATTGGGTAAATGCAGTAATTATTATCATCTCGACCACAATATGCAATTGAGAAATAGCTCCAACAAGTATAACACTGGCTTCAATATAATGATTTTGCAGCCCTAAAATCAGAAAATTGCCCCATGCATTTTGTATGATAGTCTATCAGAAATCTATATAATATCCTTATGTCACAGACCATTAAGGGTACATTCATGGAGTAACACATCCAAGTTACCTTTACATCTCATCATTTGGTTCTTCTTGTTAGGATGCTTTTTGTGATTCATTATCTACCAATACGAAGCCAACATGCTTAGATGCCTTAGTTGAAGTTGAGAATTTTAAGACCTCTTTGTTAGTAGTGCCCTAGGACCATTGGCATATGTTGTACGTTTTATATCTTTTGAGCATATCATTTGAATAGTTAATTTTGCTTCTGAACATCAAATGCGTGATTTGATAGTAAAACTCATTAGCTTATGTAATTACTAATCTAGTTGTCCCTAGTTTTATGTAAGGTTCTTTACAATGAAATAAAACTAGTATGATGTTTGATTGATGATTATGTTTTACTAATCATGTGTAATGAATACAAATCATATCATAGATGCAATATATTGGGATATATTGTATCAGACGTGATCCGTTAGAGAAGTAATACTTCATGATCCTTAGTCATAAGTATTATTTCCTCAATACTATTTGGGAATCGTTAGACCTTATGTCTCCATTGATTCTAGCATGAATGGAGCCACATTTTGACTAAATCGGATGTTACTTTTAATCGAGTAATCAATATGACTAATGATCGGATGTAGCAACCTATTATGGCTTGAATGTGAGTGGCATTGTAAGGAATTTGTCCCTCTCTTATTAGAGAGAGATATCCATGAGCCCCTCGATAGGGAAAGACTGTTTAAATGCATGGTCATGCTCAAATATATTTAATAAAGTGGTTATTAAATATTGTTTGTTGGAACAGTCTTCCTGGAGATCGAGCATAAATACAATTAAGCGTTATAAGGGTGACGACTACCATGCCTTATGCCTAATTAGGATACCGCGAGACAAAGGGATTAAATAGTGGATTGATATTAGGTTCCACCGCATATTCATTCACTCTGGGTAGTCACAATGTCCTGCTAGGGATCGCTTGTGATTTATGAACACATACTACTACCAAGTATGTTTTCATTGCCATTATGATATGAACCTACAGGGTCACACGCATAGACGAGTTAACGAGCTTCATGTCCTGATTCAATGAATCTAGAATGTGTCTAGGTTCATTGTATCTAATATTTATTTTCTGAGAATAATAAAACGTTATCGATCGAATAGAGATTAAGGAGGGGCATTTTCGATATTTGGCTATAGCTGGGATTACGTGGTAGTTATGATAAAGACTCTCACTACCAGCAGAGGTTTATGGAACGGGGGAGTTAAAGACTCCCAATGCCGAAAGAAGTTGAGGACGTGAGAGTTGGTTCTGGGAAAAAACTCTCACACCCTATATAAACCTCTTTTTAGCCGAAACCCAAAAGGATAATTAATTGAGCCGCAATTCCAAAATCCTAGAAATTAGATTTCAGCCTCCTTATCTCTCTAGATTCCAAAACTCAGAAAAATGAAGAGCTAACATTCGCTGCTCGTTTCGTCGCGTGGATACCGGTTGGGAATAATTCCGTAAGGGGAGGACTCTGGTGGCAGCAGCACACATCCGAAAGACAAATCTTTAGCCGAAAAATGTAAATATTTCGTAAGTATTTTTCGATTCGTTTTGGTATGAGCGGATCCTTCTAGGGAGGACTCATGGGTGTTTAGAACGAGTTTCTGGCCATGAATCCCTTCAGTGGTATCAGAGCCTTGCTCATGCTATTCAAATTCGATATTGTTAATCACATCATAACACATAACAATTTCGATTTGGTATGTGTATGTGTAAAAATAGAAAAGATTGTTTCTTTGATATCATAACACAACGGGACCGCCGTCTGCGCTGACCTTAGACTTTGTATATATACTCGTTACCGTATTTATTATGCTTTATGTGAGTTTTAGCATGACCTACTATACCCCTCTTACTTTACATTTATTGTGTTGTAATTTTACAATACGGCCCGTGAGTCGTTTTTAATGTTGTAAAATTGTACTTGCTTTCTTAGATTAGTTTTATTGCTTTACATTGAAGGTTGGGTATGCCCATGCATTTATGTAACAAGACTGGATGACACTGGATCGAAGACACTATCCTTGAGATGGGTATTGACTTAGATTGACCCTTGGCTCCCACAAGGCTCATGGGAGTCATCGTAGGATAAGACCATACTATCTCACGTTTACATTTACGCTTTATATCTTGTATGTGATGCTTATTTTATGTCTTATGGGGCATTAATTTTTTTTATAGTCCCATTAAATCGTTTTAATTAAGTCTTAAAATGCCTACCATATCCTAAGCACTCCTTGCCAAAGCAACAGATAAGTGGTTATCTAAGCAAAAGGAGATAGGAAAATAGTGAATTCCATATGCTTAGACATGGTTCGATTTAACTAGGCTACCAAAATAGTTTTGAGCCTAGGGCATAAAATGGGAAATAGCCGGGACATATAGATGTCATTCCCATGAGTAGATTTTACTTTAATTATGGGTGTTAAGCCAAAACTTACTTATAACTATTGTAAAATGTTTTTCCCACTATTTATCAAGTGTTGGAATTGTGGAAAGATTTTTGCTCAAAACTAATGACTTTACAAATAATTTAATGTAGATAATGGCAACCAATACTTCACACAATTCATTGTGATCCGTTCTGGAAAAAGAAAAACTAAGCGGGAACCAATTTCTTTGATTGGGCCCGCAACTTAAGGATTGTCCTTAAGCAGGAAAGAAAGCTATACGTTCTTGATAAGGATAT
This sequence comes from Vinca minor, assembly GCA_026122235.1. Lineage (NCBI taxonomy): Eukaryota > Viridiplantae > Streptophyta > Magnoliopsida > Gentianales > Apocynaceae > Vinca > Vinca minor. Next base: position 2,637 of record JAOCZM010000204.1, on the reverse strand, counting down.
TCCTGAACAACATTCAAACAACGCCCCTAGAGCTGAAAAAAATGCTTGGAAGAAGCATTGTGATGACTATAACGATGTGACTTGTCTCATGTTAGTCACAATGAGCACTAACCTTCAAAAACAGTTTGAAGGGGTTGAGGCTTTCCAGATGATGGGCCAACTAAAGGAAATGTTCCAAGAGCAAGCCCGTCAAGAAAGATTCCTCACCACTAAGGCGTTGAATAGTTACAAGATGGCCCCTGATGTAACGACCCTAATTTTCGACTTATTTTAATTGAGGCCTTATAGAGTCACTAGTCTGAATTATCTTTGATATTTTATTTTCGCAATATCCTAATTAATCTTTTAAAATTATATGTGAATCAAAGTTTTGAATCATCATATTTTTAGGGACCGAAATTGCAAATTTTAATAGTTGAGGGATGTAAATTGTAAATAGTACACTTTGGGTGAGTCAATAGCACACTTGTCAACAAGTTTGGGGTGGTTTTAACACCTCCTACTTTTCCCACCCCTGCAACCCGCCATCTTCTCCAAGAGAAGCCATTTTTGGCTGTAATTTTCTTCTTCTTTCTTTTTCTCTCTCGGAAGTTCCTTCACCCTTCATCTTTTTCTCTCAATTCTTCAATCAATCTTGTTCCAAAATCAAAGACTTCACTTTTATATCATTCTCCAAGTTTTATATTTCAATTTTGGTGAGTAAGAATTAGTATTTTTATTTGAGTTTTCTAAATGTTCTTTGAAGTTCATGTTGAATTACTTGCCTTCTAATTGATTGATTAAGTTTTATGGTTAAGGAATTTTGATTATTTGGGCAGCCCCTATATTGATGAAATTCCTAGAATTTGATTTAGATATTTCAATGAATAATAATTTATGGGGTGATGTCCTTTGATTTTCACATGTTTTAATCATAGTTGTTATGGTTAGAAATTATCTATAAATGCATATGTTAAGGGATTATATGATGATGAACTATTTAGTAATTGGAAGCATGTATCTGTTTGTTGATATGTCGGCAGAAATGATGATTCCTCTGTGGCAGCTTGATTCTGTTCTTTGTTTTGCCTGCGTATGTCTCCTGTTTTCTGTTTCCGATATTTTTCTGGTTTCTATTTTCTGTCCTCTGTTTTCTGCTGCTTGCGGCTTCTTTTCTTTTATTCTTGCTTCTGTTTTCTTTGCTTGTCCGTGTCCTGTTCTCTGTTTTGCCTACATAGGATTTCTGTTTTCGGTTTCCTGAAGGTTTCTGCTTGCGGGTTGTTTTCTGTTGCTGAATATGAATGGGGGGTTTGGGCAGACTCAAACAAGACTTAAAGGTTGTCCTTTAATTTCAATTCAATCACTGTTATGCATTGGATATTATGGAAGTTAAGTAATAGTCATTGCTGGTTCTTGGTTTAGCATTGAAGGTGGTGCCACATTTGGTATCAGAGCGATAAGATTCTGGAGTGGGTAGTGTGTCCACTAAGCTTGAAGCTAACGTGAACGTCTTTGATATATTTAAGGTCACAGTTAGTGTGAGATTCCCAAGATTTTGGAATTATTACGGTGACTACTAAGTTTGAATCAGTAATAGTAATCGCAATACGATGCGACACCTTCTATCGACATTAAGTTTGATTTAGTTGTACCGTAAGCTTGAATTACATTTTTAATTGCGAGGACGCAATTATTTTAAGGGGGTAAGAATGTAACGACCCTAATTTTCGACTTATTTTAATTGAGGCCTTATAGAGTCACTAGTCTGAATTATCTTTGATATTTTATTTTCGCAATATCCTAATTAATCTTTTAAAATTATATGTGAATCAAAGTTTTGAATCATCATATTTTTAGGGACCGAAATTGCAAATTTTAATAGTTGAGGGATGTAAATTGTAAATAGTACACTTTGGGTGAGTCAATAGCACACTTGTCAACAAGTTTGGGGTGGTTTTAACACCTCCTACTTTTCCCACCCCTGCAACCCGCCATCTTCTCCAAGAGAAGCCATTTTTGGCTGTAATTTTCTTCTTCTTTCTTTTTCTCTCTCGGAAGTTCCTTCACCCTTCATCTTTTTCTCTCAATTCTTCAATCAATCTTGTTCCAAAATCAAAGACTTCACTTTTATATCATTCTCCAAGTTTTATATTTCAATTTTGGTGAGTAAGAATTAGTATTTTTATTTGAGTTTTCTAAATGTTCTTTGAAGTTCATGTTGAATTACTTGCCTTCTAATTGATTGATTAAGTTTTATGGTTAAGGAATTTTGATTATTTGGGCAGCCCCTATATTGATGAAATTCCTAGAATTTGATTTAGATATTTCAATGAATAATAATTTATGGGGTGATGTCCTTTGATTTTCACATGTTTTAATCATAGTTGTTATGGTTAGAAATTATCTATAAATGCATATGTTAAGGGATTATATGATGATGAACTATTTAGTACTTGGAAGCATGTATCTGTTTGTTGATATGTCGGCAGAAATGATGATTCCTCTGTGGCAGCTTGATTCTGTTCTTTGTTTTGCCTGCGTATGTCTCCTGTTTTCTGTTTCCGATATTTTTCTGGTTTCTATTTTCTGTCCTCTGTTTTCTGCTGCTTGCGGCTTCTTTTCTTTTATTCTTGCTTGTAGCAACCGAACGAAGCGCCA